>JAHIAM010020075.1:0-22377 GCA_021605205.1 Aegilops longissima
CTTTGTTAGTCTCTTACACCCACACAATCCTCTAACCTTTGTAGCTACCACTAACTTTCTCTCGTGCGTGCACCGCCCTCCTCGCCCTCCTCCTCGGCATTCTATCCACGGGCACATTCATTTTTTCTTTAGGTCGTTCTCCCGAGTCTCCAAAACTCCTTTCCTACACACCGATCGATAAACCTCTCAGCGATGCCTGCCTACAACATACACACACCTTCAATCTCCTCCTTTATGTGTCCTTGCCTCGTATCTCTCATACGGTCAGACACACGTGTAAACTCTCCCCCTCTTTTCATCGATCTCAACTGCACCTCCTCCCCTATCTAGCTAGTAGTTGGGCCTCTCGCACCACCTCCTAGCTCCATTCTCTCTGTCTATCCGTCTCACTGGGCCTTATTTGCCTCTAACAAATGGATGTACACCGACCGATCTCTCACTATACATATAGCTATCTAGGTCCTTATAACTCGTTTTTACCCACACGTCAATCAATCTACCTCATTAGTTGTGTCTCTCCCTTCCTCCGATAAACAACAATTGATCTACCGATCTAGTTAGGTTTGCTTACCAAACACATGGTTCCCCTTCATCATCCATGGATCGTCCGGCAGATCTATCACGCACGAGGCACACAGAAACACATCCCCACTCTTATTGATAACATTGCAGTTCCACCCTCAGGTTGTCTAGTAGGCCACTCCCACCATCTTCGAGAAGCAACTCAATCACCCGTCCAGCACTCTACCCCTCTCCCTCCCTCTCCCTCCCTCTCTCTCTCCTCTCTCTCTCTGTCCCATCATATTTCCCGTCCTTCAATTATGTATGGATGTCGACCGATCTCCCTCAAGACATAGCTGGGTCTCTCCTTCTCAACACATATCTGAGTCGTTCTACCTCTATAGTTAGGCCTCTGCCTCCCCTCCCCCAGCCCCTCCCCCACACACACCGATACATCGGCGCTCTAGTCATGTCTCCACCACACACAAACTTGACATGTGCCTCTAATGTTCGGTAGGCCAGTCGCCCTATATCTTTGACTTGCACACACACACACACACACACAATTTTGATGGCTCTCTTCATCGATTTGCACCCACCCTTGATCCTCTCTTTGACTCTATCGATAGCTATGACCCCTCCCTCTCTTCTCGTGGATTGCGACCCTCTATGTATGATATGGATAGGCCTCCATTTCACACACATTGCATGCAAAATTTTGTTTGAGATGTCATCGACACATATTCCCACAAATAATTCACGAAATCAAGCCCCACCCACCCCACCCCAAAACAAAAAACACTCATGAGCAGGTTTGTATCTCTCACACACACCACGTAGGTGGGGCGTGCCTGAAGAGAGAGGTGCATGCACGGTGCACGTACTCCGTCTCTTTCCCAACCACACCGCGGGTACAGTGGAGCTCATTTACTGTCTGAAAAAGGCAGCCCACATGGTAAATTAGCACGTGTCTTGGTTGTCCACTTGGTGGAGGAGGATCGTCTACCACGGGTGAACAAACAAATTGCGACTTGGCGTGTTATGTTAAAAAAGAGGCAAACCATGTGGGGCCTACCTTAGAGCAATGCTCTATACCTTTGGAGTACTTTTGATGTGTCCGTCAACTCATGAGAATGAGGAGAAGCTTGCTTAGTACCTGTCTCCCCGCCCATGGGCGCGGTGGCTCCACGAGGATGAGGTGAAGCTTGCTCCGCCTTCGCCCTCCTTCGCCCATGTGTGCGGTGGCTCGCAGGACGAGGAGAAAAATTACTACTCCTCCGTTTACTCCTCGTCCCTACTACCTTGGTTATAGAGATTATATCATATTGTTTGGAATATATATGTCCTTTAGTAGATTTCAATATGAACTACTAGTACATACTCCAAACACTGATGTATATAGGCGTATTTTAGAGTGTAGATTCACTCATTTTGCTCGTATGTAGCACTCTCCCTCGCCCCTCGACCCTGCATACGTGGTGGGCGTGCAGCAATTCATTCGGTCTCATATAGCGAGCGATATATCTTGCACTACCATTATTGCTCGACTTCGAAGAAGCGAAGAGCCAATCACAAGGTTAATATTTTGGAGATGCCAAGCGCAAGGTTATGGGAGAGCAGTAGTAGGTGCGCGTCATTTATAAATAAAGTTTTTTCTTTAGTAGTACGTATGCAATATGATAGGTTCATATGGAGAAAAAACGCTCCACTTTATACATAGTCGGGACGGGCCAGCCTACGGTTGCTTCTTTGGGTTGCTCTCTTCACACTCTCTCGCACAAAGCATTGTGGCCACATCTCTAACATCCGGTGGATCACGTCCGCTTGGGAAGGGTGGATGCTTAGTGTATATCACGGTGGCCGTCACAAGCTGGCGAAAACCTGTCGGCATGTCGATCAGGGGTCCCCACCGTTCTCTCTCACAAAGCGGTGAGGTTGCCTTCGTCCCTTGCTCCTTTGCGCGACATGGGCAGTTTCCGCCTCCGCCACCCTCCTCAAGGTTGAGCTCGTCCCTCGGTACAACTCCCTTTACAGCGGCTTGCACCACTGCTCCAGCTGCCCACATCACTCCTGTGGATATTTCTCTACTTCTTTGCCCTTTTATACCTCTCTTGGCTTCTCGTCTTGTATTTGTGATGAGTTTATGTCTCATCAACTAGTCGATAATCTTATTCTAATCATGCTTCTTCAATTTCTTTGCCACGGGATGCTCATCTCGATTTAGGTGAAACTGCACAAAATGATCCGATGGTCAAAGGTTGCAAACTTCATTTATTAGGAAGCTTCGAGCGTTGCCCGACAAATTGAAGCACAGTCGGGGTTCACGGTTCAAGGGCTAGGGACTGCATGGATCGTTTTTCTTTAGCTGCCTCTGTTCCAAAACAAGTGTCAACTTTAGTAGTAGTACAACTTTGTACTAAAGTTTGCACAAAGTTTGAACACTTATTTTGGAGCGGAGGAGTACATATTGCTATGATCTGTCAATCATTGAGATGCAATAGCATGCATGTTAGTCTCCTTTGTATTTGTGAAATGTTGCAGCGGGCAACCTTGGGCCTTAAGATACATGTAACAGAAGCTGGAAGCTTCATAGCATTATACAAATTTATCTCGTGATAAATTACGATGCGTACTATACTAGTACTTCATCCGTTCCTAAATATAAGTCTTTGTAGAGATTTCACCATGAACCACATGCGGATGTATATAGATGCATTTTAAGTGTAGATTCATTCATTTTGTTCCGTATGTAGTGGAATCTCTACAAAGACTTATCTACTAATAAGCTAGCTCCACTACTAGAAATCTCTATCCTCTCCTTGAGCCACATCATCAAAATTGATGTAGCCAGTTAGATAAGTAAATCAGTCCATAATAGCCGTCGATCTAGACTTTGAGAGGCTCGCACTAATCCACATGCAAGCATGCAGAAATACCGTAGCACATGCATGTGAGTGGGTTTTAAATCACATCAACATGTCTGCATGCAAGCATGCACCGGTAACATGCATGTAAGTGAGCTTTTAAGTCCCATTAACATGTCAAAAAAAAATATAATCCCATTATGCGGTAGGAGTTGGTTGATCTTTTTTCCTTCATTGGGATGATTTAAATGATGATGGGAGTTTATTTAGTTTGGCTACCACATTTGTCGATGCGGTTATAGAGTTTTTTTAGTTCTATGAAATCGATAATTTTGCTTGAGAGAGATATATCGTTGTTCATGACAGCGAGGACTCATCTAGTAATATTTAGGAGCGGAGGAGTACTATGTAAAGAGTTAGGTGTCATACGGTGATAGTGTGAGGTGGGCCATGTAATCACTTGAGCTGCGTGTTTTCACTGCTCTTGCATGCCTCTGCTGCAAGAATGGAGAAAATTATAATCTAGTAGTAGTACCTCCTTTACGAAAGCATGGGACATCCAGCAGTCCTACCACCTCGATAATAAAGACCAATGAGCCATCAAATCACATAGACCCAGCGATAAGTTGGACGGACGAAGCAACCATCACTCTTGCGCGGTGAGAGGCGCGTCCGCTCTGCCGGGCATGAATCGGCACCGATTCTTTGGGCGCGCTGACCGTTCAGGCGGGAAGCTTGAGGCGATGGAGGGGCTTTGGGTGGGCCAGGCTGGTCGAGGCGAGGCGTGGCAGCTGTCTGCATGTCCCTACGGACACTCCGGAAGCGAGAGGATCAGCGACTCTCACGGCTAAAATCGTACACTACACAACATCTATCTGTAGGAGTAGGTCGATCTGTCGCTCTCTCTAACACACACACATGTTAAACACACACACACACACGCTGCATACGCACCTTGGTCCGTTGCACCTTCTAATGTGACTTATTGCGCCTAGGCGGAGGGTAGTAAGTATCACGAGATCTGGTGGCTGCTGACTTTTATCGAATACAAGTGCCCAAAATTTGTGTGCATGTTATAATAAGATTCACTTAAAATAATGCGTGGCGAATAGAGGATCAATTGGATGGTGTTCCCGATCGATGGCGAGATGTGTGAGTAAGATACACATTTGGCGCTTTTAATTTTCTTATTAATTTGTTTGTTTCACCCTCATTGGTGGGACCCAATGTACTACGTGGAGAGAGGTAAGGTGACTAAGGCTGCATTATTTCTGCACCTGCTTGTGGATAGTCTTACCACCAAAGCCACATGACACGATTATGATTGAAATCCCAATGACTCCCACACACACAGAGAAAACACGGCATGCTTGTCACATGAATGAAGGAATGTATAAAAGGTTATTTCCCTCTCGTTGAACATAACGGGAGGGTTGTGTAGCTGGTTAGCCTGTTCGCTCATCAAACTTGAGGTCTTGGGTTCGATAACTACACTTGAGCATAATTTGTGCCAGGAGATTTCTTTGACTGGTCAAAATATTTTCTAGGGTTTGCACGCTTCACACTCTCTCTCGATTATATATATACAGCTGGAGCCTAAGCGCTTAGTTGCTCTCTTCACACTCTCTTGCCCTCTCCCTTTGGAGCCTCGGTGCTTGTAGTTGCTCTCTTCACACTCTGCGCCCCTCTCGAGGTCTAAACAAGACTTCGTTGGCCTCTCTCTCCCCTCCTTTGCTGCTCAAAGAGCGGCGAGATCCGTCCATGGGAAGGAAGGAGGCTTAACGCTGTCGCCGCCCGGCGAGGACTACCGGCGCAGCTGTTCACTTCCACCCAGCGGCGGTGCGGGAGGCCTCGAACCCTTCTTCTTCGTGCGCAAATCACATCGCGAACCACGCCCCAAGAACCTTAAGGTATAATTTACTTACTCACATGCATTGCTCTAGCTGCATGTATACCATGAATCTAGGGCGTGGTTCAAAGAGGAAAGGAGTGGGGAAAGTAGTGGGAAAAGTTGTATATAGCATGAATCTGGGGCGTGGTTCAAGAGGAAATGAAGGGGAAAGTTGTATAGCATGAGTCTAGGCCGTGGTTCAAGAGGAAAGGAATGGGGGAAAGTAGTGGGGAAAGTTGTATCACATAAATCTGGGGCGTGGTTCAAAAAAGGAAAGGAAGGGACAAGGCTGTAGAGTTTGAGCAGGACTAGATTTGCTGCGCTCACATAGGGAAAGGTGTCTAAAGATAACAAAACTGGAACCAACACTAATATGCTCCTTGGTTGTTTGTTCTTTGTTGCAATAGAATGTGCATGACCACAGTACATCGGTAGATGCACATGGTGCTGGTCGTCCTTGTCCGTGCAACTCATTAGCTATTGTTAATCAAGGCCTGTTTGGTTCAAAACTCCCTAGTCCCTACATGCTTGGTTCCAGGGACTAAACATGGACTAGAGGTTATCAAATGACATGCTAAAAGACCATGTTACCCCTAGTAATGAACTAATAGAGACAAGGTGTGATGCGTGGCAGGGGCAACTGTTGGAAAAAGTCCTAAAAAGACTCCCTCGGGGTCTTCTTTCTTTAGTCCCAAATGCCCACTTTTAGTCCCTAAAAGTCCCTAATGTTTGGTTTAGATGGGACTGACACGGAGTTTTTTTAGTCCCTACACCAAAATGTCCCTGTAAACAAACACCCTCTAATAATGCCCTTTGGAAAATTGATGCAATGCCACGAGTTAAAAGCAAATTACATGTTTAATGAATTTTATTGTTAATATAATCTCTATGTTAATATTAATCAATGCCACCGTTTGAGAAATGGTCTTGTCTTGCTTTCTTTCCCATTTAGATAAGGTAGATGCTTATTTTTGTTGGCTTACATGTCATCCACCGTTATTGACCACTAATTGTTTCCTTTGCACCTCTGTGTAAATAGGGTTATCTACTTCACCTTGTTGCCATTGTGACCTTTTGTTGCCTTTGCACAAAACACTTCATTTTAAGAGTGTTTTGTGCAGTTCAACAAATATCACAAACAACGTTAACTTTCTTGCTTGATCTTAGTGGAACTGCACAAGAGGAGATCTTACTTCCTATCCATTAAAGCGAATTTGGTTCAGATCTTCTTCTTGTGAGTTGTTTGAATTCCGCATCATGAGAGGCGATTACTAGCCTTCTTTCACATGATTATGCGGTGTGCTTTCATATGTTGTGCTACTTGTACAATAATGTTGCTTGATTTTAATGAACGCACACATGGAACAAGACTTCCAATCTGTATGTGCACGTAATATCCCATTGAGGTAAGATAAGGATATTTCTGGCTTGCTACTTTGTTGAGGAGTCCGGATTAGGGGTGTGGGATGGCGGACTACCATCATCGGCGGACTCAAGACTATGAATACAAGATTGAAGACTTCCCCGTGTCGGATGGGACTTTCCTTGGCGTGGAAGGCAAGCTTGGCGTCTGGATATGTAGATCTCCTACCATTGTAACCGACTCTATGTAACCCTAGCCCTCTCCGGTGTCTATATAAACGGATGGCTTTAGTCCGTGGGACTACAACATCAACAACCCTTACAATCATACCATAGGCTAGCTTCTAGGGTTTAGCCTCCTTGATCTCGTGGTAGATCCACTCTTGTAAACATCCAAAATATCAATATCAATCTAGCGGGGCGTGGGTTTTACCTCCATCAAGAGGGCCCGAACACAGGTAAAACATCGTGTCCCTTGTCTCCTGTTACCATCCTCCTAGGCATGCAGATTCGGGACCCCCTACCGAGATCCGCGGTTTGACACCGACATTGCTGCTTTCATTGAGAGTTCCTCTGTGCCGTCACCGATAGGAAGGATGCCTCCTCCGTCTTCAGGGCGGTATTTTCCAAAGGCCACGGGCCCGGCCAAACTATCCGGCTAGGTGGTTTTCTTATGACCGCTTTGTCCGTCCACCGCTTCGACAATGACCTCTCAAGTCATCAAAAGCAATTTTCATGTCAGCTCGGAATTGCGGCGGCTGGATCAACAGAGCCCTCGTCAAGTAAGCGAGCTCTTGGATCGCATCGCCATACAGGAGTCGCTCACGGACTACAAACAGATTGGGCTTAAAACCGATCTGAGAGAGATTAACTCTCCCGGTCACCCTGCGTTGCGATGGTAGAGGAACAATCTTGGCGCTTCCCCTACATTGAAAACTAGTCATGTCCGGGCTTCCGAACCCCCATGCGGATTCAGCGGAGGGGCGGTTCGATCAAGCAGCGAACTTAAAGTCGGGCATCGGACCATACTCGTTGGACAGCGTCCAGCAATCCAAGCTTCAAATTGGAAACTTCTCGGCCTTGAGCCTTGAGATGGGTAGGGTTCGGACTTAATTCCACCCGCCGCCCGGACATATCGATCTATCTCTAATCCGGCAAGAGCCGGCTGAGGCGATACATCACTCTTGGGCTAGATTCCTCCTGGTTATGGACAGGATAAAGGACTGCCGTGAGAAAAGCATAATCTCAATTTTTGCAATAATTGCGGACGATGGACTCTTGAGCGCCGTCGGCCGTCGCGAAATTACAACCGCTTTTGGCGTCCATAATCGAAAATCTTGTGCGATGAGAGTTTCGGACAACGAAAATAATTTTTGGGACAATCCATTTAATACAACCCTAGTCCGCAAGCGAAGGGTGCATTACACTCGGGCACGGATGCAAAAACCAAAAGCAAACACCCCATAAAGACGCGGAACCGTACTAGAGGATGGCTTAGCGGACCTGTAAAATTCCACAGATCTGAAGGCGCCGTCCCAACACATAACCTTGAGCATGTTGGATATTATGGCAGGTGGCCAAAAGTGGAAGGAGTTCTAGCCCGGAAAACCACTCCAACAACATCGATGCAGTATCAACAGTCTTGAGACTTTCGCATCAAATAATATCGGAAGCGAACAATCCAGCGGCCTCGCCGAGAGTCTACCAAATAGCAACAACCAATCCATGGGCGACACAGCCATCACCTTCAACGCCCGGTGACGAACCTAAATTCGGACAGCCGAGCTCCGGCCTGCTGGTACTTAGTCCAATAGTGGGCGGCTTCGACTTACAAAAGTCACGATGGATGGCGGCAGCAGTTAAACCTCGTCTCTGAGAAACCCTTCAAAAATGGAAATAGGTGGAGCCGCATTGGCGAAGCAGCACAACCTTTAGAGGAATAATCCCTAGCAGGGGCGCGCTGCCAGGAAAAATCACACTCGATGTGGTATTGGCTCACCGGACAATTACAGATCCGAAGAAGTCACGTTCCAAGTGGCCCCGTTCAACAGCGGATATCACGCTATATTAGGGCGAGAGGCATTCACAATTTTCAAGCCGTACCCCATTACGGGTACATGAAGCTCAAAATGCAGGCCCGGCGGAATATCACTCTCGTTAGTGATCCGGACATAGCACTCCGCACGAAAACAAGACAGCCGCATTAGCCTTAGAGGCACTATCAAAGCCCTAGCGGCGGAGGAACTCTGCGCTGCGCTCTCACGGTGAATAGGGGCGATGTGATACTCGATAAGAGATCCAAGTCCACCTCCTTTAAACCAGCGAGATGAAATAGTAAAATTCCAGGTCCACCAGCGGACCCGACAAAAGCGGCCTCCATCGGGGCTGGTGAACCCTGATGTGGGCGCGCGCCTTGTGATAATTCCCGGGAAAAGCTGGGACATTTTGCTGGCTCCCCTCGGATAGGCCGGAATCCCACAGATTGGCGAACACAGCCTAAACATCCTAAAAGTTCAAGCCGATCAAACAGGCTCTTGACGATTTTCGAACCCAAAAGACAGGCAATGGGAGAAGAGCTAGCCAAACTATTGGAAGCGGATTCATCGAGACATCAAGCACCGGATTGGCTAGCAAACTTGGTAATGGTACCAAGAAGGACAAATCCTGGCGCCTATGTGCCGATTTCAAAGACCTAAATAAGGCCTGCCCAAAGGATCCCTTCCCCTCCCGCATCGACCAAATCGCCGATGCCACCATGAGCGGATCAAGCATAGCGGCATTCATTACTCCATATGGACCATTCTGCTTCAAACGATGCCCTTCGGACTTAAAAGCGCGGCGCAACATATCAGCGCATGATTGAGACATGTCGGCTACGGATCGGCAAAGCGGTAGAGGCATACGTGAGCGGCGTGGTCGTCAAAACTAAACTGCGTCGAAACTCTAGTAGGCGACTTGAGGCTCACATTCGACAACCTCGGGCATATGACATCAAGCTGAATCCGGAAAAATCGTTTTGGTGTACCGGTGGAAAGCTCTGGGCTTCATTGTATCCGGTAGAGGAATTGAAACAAACCCAGCCAAGATCCGAGCTCTGTCACAGCTAGATATCCCAAAGACCTCAAGCAAATACAAAAATTGGCTGGATGCGTGGCGGCTCTAAGCGCTTTATCTCCGTCTAGGAGAAAAGGCATTACCCTCTATCGCCTCCTTAGGCACACGAACACCAGTGGGCGGATCTGCCACCGCCGGACTTCGAAGAAATAAAGGCCATATTGGCAACAAATCCGGTCTGGCTGCGCCCAACTTGGGCGAACCAATGTTGTTATACATCGCAGCTCGCATCAAGTTATGGCGCGGTACTGCGTCGTCGAGCGAGAAAGCGAGCGGCATAAATTCCCTCTTCAAAAACCGGTATACTACGTATCCTTTGTGTTAACCCCTGCAAGTCCGTTACCCGCACTATCGGAAGATAGCATCTGGCAGTGTTCATGGCATCCATAAGCTCGGCACTACTTTCAAGAGTGTTCGATAACGATGGCCTCTGAAGTACCATAGCGACATTATAAACAACATGACGCGCAGGCAGGATTGCAAAATGGGCCATTGAGCTCTTACCATTTGATATATCTTACAAACCTCGGCGAGCTATAAAGTCACAAGTTTTGGCTGACTTTGTCGCTGAATGGACCAAGCAAACTCCCTAAAGAATACGGCGCATACTCAATTGGATTATGCGCCGGCGGCTCTAAAATGTTAGCGGATTTGGGGCTGGCGTCGTATTGGCGTCCCGACCGGAGACCGATCAATCGTACTTCGAGATAATGTACGGACTCCAACAACGCGGCGAATCGAGGCCCTTTTACAAAGTCTCCGGATGGCAATCTCCATGGGCATTCAGCGCCTAGAGGTGTGCGAGATTCAAACCTCGCAATATCCCAAATAAGCGGAGACTTTGGCGTAAAGATCCGAAAATGGCAGCATATCGCAACCTGTCCTAAAAATGTCAGCCGGTTTGAAGGACTTGAATTCCATCACGTATCCGGGATAATAACCAAGCAGCCGGCGTCTTGTACGCATTGGCGCCAAAGCAGCGATGCTGTCCCTCTAACATCTTCTTGGAATGGCTCTTCAAGCCATCCGTACTATGGGAAGAGGTCCGGAACTAACAGACGGAACAAGCCGCACCAACGGCGATTCAGCCGATGATATAACACCTTCGCCCACGACATAATGGCGATAATTGCCCCATGGACAGAGCCATTCCTCGCCTACTTGCTTAGGCGAGGAGCTTCGAAGACCAAAATGAGGCCCGCTGCATTGTCCGTGATCTAAAGCCTACAAGGTCCATGAGGAGAACTTTATAAGAAAAGCACAACGGAGTCCTTCAAAGGTGTATCTCCGAAGAGGAAGGCGAAACCTCTGGCTGAAATTCATGCGGACTAAGCGGACCTGCCGCAGCTCGGGCCCTTGTAGGAAAGGCATTCCGTACAGGATTTTCTTGGCCCGGCCCGAGCGGATCTTTCGGGACTTAGTCAAAGATCGTCGGTTGTCGGCTCTTTGCTAATCGAGCCATATACACCACCGCCCTCAAAACTATACCCATTACCGGCGTTCGCGGTGCAGGGGCTTGACATGGTTGGACCACTTAAAGGGAACCCACAAGCAAAAGTACCTATTGGTCATGGTGGATAAATTCACCAAATGGATAGAGGCCAAGCCAGTTAAAGCGGCGAGTCCGGACCCGTGATAGACTTTATATCGGGGTGGTACACGTTATGGTGTCCCCACAACATCATCACCGATAGCAGCACGAACTTCACGCCGATGAGGTTAAATCATGGTGAAAAATATGGGCATCAAGCTCGATTACGCTTGATCTATCATCCTCAAACCAGCGGTCAAGTGGAGCGAGCAAATGGTCTAATAATGGCGGCATCAAACCCGGACTAGTGCGGTCCCTTACGAAATCGACCGCCTTTGGGTAGAGGCTCGACTCCGTACTCACGGGGGCTGCGGACAACGCCTAACCGTACTACGGTTCACACCATTTTTATGGTATCTGGTAGCGAAGCAGTTTTGCCCTGCGACATCATTCATGACTCACCTCGAGTGCACATATGCGAAGAAAGAAGCCGAGTTGGATCGGCGGGACAGCTTGGACGCATTGGAGGAAAAGGGCGGCGTCGCCAAGGCTCGTTCCGCATTCTATCAGCAGAGGCGAAGATATCAAAGAGAGAAATGCGGGCCAAGACTTTAGCGTTGGCGAACTGGTTCTCGCTGCGGACAAGAAAAGGACAAGCTCAAGCCCAAATGGGAAGGCCCCTTCATCATCGATCAAGTCTGACGGCGGAGCGTACCGTCTGAAATGCATCGGATAACCGACTCGAGCGAACCCATGGAGCGCAGCCCGCCTCCGGCGATTCTATGCCTAGCGCGGACTAAGAGTTCGTCCCTTTCCCCGTCCAAATTTTTTTTTTTACTTCAGCTGCCTTTTGTTTGTCTTTTCTTCTCAACCCTATTCATCCAAGCCTTAAAGAGCCTACTTGCATAGCGTTAGCGCGCAATTGATGTGCTATCCGCACTCATTATACACAGGGGCTTCTTTACGAAGCTTAATTATCTGGGCTTCATGCCCACCACATGTCAAGCCTCCACATGTACCTTTTATTCACCATTATATGCATCGATATGACTTAAGTTTTGGCCAAGCTGGGTTGCGGCTCTGTGCTTACCCCTCGTTCCCGATTGTTCGGCTAGGAGGTAAAGGGAGCACCTCTGCGATTATTCTTGCGGGTCAGCGGATGTGTACCTCGGTTGGGTGAAGCCGAAGCTAAGCGTTCTTAAGGGAATATTGATCGGTGACTTAAAGATGATTTTTATCCACTTATTTATCTGCCCCGGATGTTTTCTGCTTTTTCGCAGTCCGGACATGCACTTTAGGGCATACCACCCCAGAGAAAGGAACCCATAGCGGAACTATTCTCCTGGAAGATGTTTCTTACTACCCATGTAATATAACATAACTAGTTGGGCACTTATGCGATAAAGCTTTGATGACCCCTTTGGTCTCCATGCATACCCGGTTGTGTCATAACGAGAAGGTATTCGGACACCTCCGGTTCTAGGGTCCGAGTCGAAGCGAAAAGGTCGGCAAAGACAAGCGATCTACAATCCGGCTAGAAGGCATTTTATATGTCATTTTATAATACATTGTCAAATCGTGATTGTATTCTTCCTCAATCCCGTCTAACGGGCTGTCAATTCTGATCTGTTGGGATAATTTAGCGACCAACTCACTTGGCGTATACTAAACTCACGGGATCTCCTTCCCGCCGGGCCCCACAGAGTCCGACTTGACCCATGTGGTTGGGATCCGCCTTCTTGTGCAGCGTCTTTACCATGGCCGAGGCCTCCACAGCACCTTGGCGGCAGGCGAAATGTTCCATAAATGGGCGCTGCGCCTCCTGCAGCTTCTCCATAAGCTCCCAAGACCCTCGGGTAAGGAGAAGGCTGGCCACAATGCTGGATAGCGCGCTCATTACTGCCCGAACTTCGTTCGATCGGTTGCAACAATTCGGAAGTTGATCATCCGTTGTCGGGCATCTCCTCCGAGGCGACTGTGAGCATACTGCGAGACATATTACATCAAATTGACTTCCTCGGCGAACTCTTCTTTTCAAAGGAGTTCGCTCAAGCACTACTATATATGCGCGCGAAGCCGTTGATTCTCCTTAGCGAACCCGACAGCTCGGCCCAAGCGCCTTCAGCTCTTCTCCAAGCTGGGCATGGCCATCCTGGAGCTTGTTCCTTTCATGCTGCACCTTATCACGGCACCCTCTCGCCGACCTTTAGTTGGCGCGAAGTTCTTACTGTCCGGATCTTGTCGGCGGCGCACTGCAGCGTCATTTTCTTTCAGGCTTGCGCAAAGGCCAAGCGCTACTTATCTTTCTAAAATAATCGTTAACAAAGAGAGGTCCTGCGTTTCCTCTGCGCCCGAAAAAGCGGCCTCAAGTTGGGCCTTGCACTCTTGCAGCTCTGAGGACAGTTGGGTATTCTTCTCGGTAAGATCCTCGTTTCATATGATCCTTAAATCAGTTAATATAACTACTTTAAGTCTCGAGGAGCTCTTGGCATATACAACTATTAAATTCTCTTACCCGTATGTCTTTTACATCTGCTCCGTGGCTCTGATAAAACCATCTTGAGCAGCAGCGAAGGTGCGCGTCCCCGTGTTAAAGGCATTCAGCGCCTCGGGGAGAAGCAGCGTCATGAAATCTGTCCGTGGCTTTTGTGATTCAGGCACTCTCCACCTCGGACTTTGTGGCGGACGATCTGCCGGCATCCTCCGTCGGAGGCGTCCGCTCGCGCCTTGCGCTCGCCTCCCCCTCGACCCGGTGCGGGAGCCCGGCTGGTAGAGGTTGGATTGACAACTTTCCGCCCGTGGGCGGCGGATCTTTTTCCTATAAAGTCATGAGCACTCAAACACTTCCTAGGGCGTTGCTCTAAATCTTTGAGTTGTGAGCTACACCTTTGCGGTGGCGTTTGAGTCCGCGCGCGCTCCTCTTCCGCCTCTTGGTCGGCGGCCCTTGTTGGTCAGCCACCCGCAGGCTCGGCTTCTCGCCCTAGGGGTGCCTCCTGCACAAGTGCCATCATCTCGGTGGTCAGAAATAAGCAAGGAAGGAATAGCGGTGTCAGGCTTGGCCTCAATCACACAGGAAGCGGATATAGTGCAGGATAGTCGGCCGTGATGGCGACTAAAGCATTGTCCATGCTGAGCTGGTGGAACACCCGTCGATTAGCTCCACCTTTATGTCGGATCCTCTTGGAGGCGGTATCCGGGATCTCTGGATCCTCGGGCTGCGGGCGGACTTAGCATGCCCTCCACGGTCCGGCGCAGTTCTGCGTCGAAAAAACTACAATATAAGAAACTTAAGTTTGAAAGGCGCAGGTCGGACCGGTGAGTGTTAAACACCCAAGGCGGGGATTATTCATGGAAAACCCATTTAGCGGGTTCTTCGAAGAAATCCTCCTTCTCCCCTTTATACAGGCGGACAAGATCGTCACGGATCTTGGCTGAATCCGACCCTTCTTGGCCATGGCGGGTGGCATCGTCCTCCCGTTGAAATCCCATGGGGTGGCCCTGTATTGTAGTGGCTGCACCCCAGCGTAATGCATGTTGCCATGATTCCAATCATGGTCAACCCGGCATGGGCGATAACCTTATTGGCCCATCAAATAATGGGCGCTCTTGTCTTCCTCCGGATGGGGGCTCGCGGGCGCCAACTAAAGGCGTTTCTTGAGAGAGCATTGCTGAACTCCGGAGGCCGATCCGACCAGGTTCGGCAGCGGGCGTCTTCTATATAAAACCATTCGAAGGCCAGTCTTGAGCGCCTTCTTAGGGGTTCCGGATGGATATCCGGTCCGGCAATCGCCATATTTGGCGCCGCCCACTTGATATATGGACCCCTCGTGAGGCGGGGTACAAGGCAGAACAACCTCTTCCACAGCGCGAAGTGGGGCTCGGCGCCGAGGAAAAGCTCGCAAAGAGCTACATAACCCATAATATGCAGGATTGGCGGGCGTGAGGTGATGAAGCTGGAGTCCGTAGAACTCCGAGGCCAGCGGAGGAATGGATGTACAGAAATCCGAGCCCCTTATCGGATGGGGATGAAGCATACCGCTCCCCTTTGTTGGGATTTGGGGTAACCTCGCTTGCTTCCCACCTTTGTAGGTGGCCAGCCAGCTCGAACGGAACCATGAAGACCGGAGGAGATATCCCCCATTTGGAGCTTCACCAGCTCGTTGTGCGAGCGAGCATCTCCTCCAATCTCTGGCGAAAGGGCGGGGGCGCGAGAAGAGGGCAGCGTTGGCGGTCCATGATGGAATGGATTCTTGGTCGAGCGCTCCGATGAGTATTTGCGAGAGGAAGATGGTGATTTGGATCTGGATTCTTGCCTCCCTTATAGGCAGGTTATTACGCACAACTAGGGGTAAAACATAAAAGACACCTGGCTTTTCACATTCGCACGACGCATGGAAGAAGGCCATTATTGGGCGTGGAAGCCAAGACGCACAACATTGATGAGGAAGCTAGACAGAGTTCGGTAGGTATGTAGGACTTGAAGGAGAACCCGCCTTGCAACGCCGAAGACTACGCATGCTGGACTTATCGTCATTGAAGCCTGGTTCGGGGGCTACTAAGGGAGTCCCGGATTAGGGGGTGTCCGGATGGCCGGACTACCATCATCGGCCGGACTCCAAGACTATGAAGATACAAGATTGAAGACTTCCCCCCTGTCCGGATGGGACTTTCCTTGGCGTGGAAGGCAAGCTTGGCGATACGGATATGTAGATCTCCTACCATTGTAACCGACTCTATGTAACCCTAGCCCTCTCCGGTGTCTATATAAGCCGGATGGCTTTAGTCCGTGGGACTACAACATCAACAACCCTTACAATCATACCATAGGCTAGCTTCTAGGGTTTAGCCTCCTTGATCTCGTGGTAGATCCACTCTTGTAAACATCCACAATATCAATATCAATCTAGCGGGGCGTGAGGGTTTACCTCCATCAAGAGGGCCCGAACACAGGTAAACATCGTGTCCCTTGTCTCCTGTTACCATCCGCCTAGGCGCATGCATTCGGGACCCCCTACCGAGATCCGCGGTTTGACACCGACACACATTTTGCCACTTTCATCGAGAAAATTAAGTTTAGTACTATACTTGTGCTCCCTAATTGACATGCCAAATCTTACATTGAAGGCGAAGCTTATGCATTATTGAACCAAGTGATGAAGGGAAGAACAAGCGGAAGAAAAACAAAAATCAACTCGGTCTTGTAATGAAACCTTTGGGCTGTGATGACACAAGTAATGATATAGTTTTGCATCTTAATTTATTGCTATGGCTGGAGCGAGCAATTGTTTTGCCTTGATTTGATGTCACTCTTAATGTAATATGTAATTATCTCTACTTGTGCAAATAGGGATCTTCTTTGAAGATACCATATATTTTAGTGGGCTGCACAAGAAGATGTTGGAAACATTAAACTAATCGAGGAGTTTATAGTAAGCATGGACACCACGTAGATAGCAGCAGATGGTTCGGAGGAAGTGCTTATTACGTATGCTCTACATAATAAGCCTCGACAAAGGTTGGTACTAAGCCCACTGATTTCATCCATATGATTGAGCTTTGTCATCTCTAGTGGTGTTGTGCTACTGTTTAGATCTTGTCATGAAAAGTGGTATTGTCCTTGACAAGTGCTTCATCTGTGATGTTTTAAATATTTCCTTTCCTCTTTTTCGAGCAAGCAGGGATGCTAGCATTTATTAGTCCTCTTGTCTTTGCTGCAGGATCATCTTCCTCGAAGAAGAATATGGAGTGCGTGAAGTGACTAGTTCGATTCGCCGGGATGAAGAAGCCCATCTATCTTCTCATCGGAAGGAAGCAGTTGAAGGATGGTTACATTACTCCCCACAAGACCAAACTAATTTCAGCTCGGAAGGGTGACAAATCTCCATTTTTTGCTGTGATCTTGTGAGTACAATGTTGTTCTAGGATTCTTTCGGTGAGTTCCATTTTTCTAAAGTGTGCTCTACATGGACCATGTATGTGCTGTTGAAGCTGTCAATTCATAGTACAGTTTGCTTTATACTAATCACTTTTTGTATTTGTGCAAACAGGGTGCTTAGCTTGATTTCAATGGGAACTGCACAAAATGTTCATGAATACATCGAATCATTCATTTCCACCACAAGAAAGGAGGTGCCGATAAGTTCAAGGCGTTGCAACATATATGGGCGAAATCATACAACCTCTGGCAATTTGGTTGATTTTGGTGGAGCGCACAAAAAGAACAGCTGGTTTATTTAGCACGAGGTGCCATGTCAATGTCTGACTGATGGCAAACCCTACCCATTCCACAATCGTGGGCATTTGATATTTTAGAATGGGACAACCTTGTCAAATTTTGCTCATTGATTTTAGCAAGACATCGTTGCGATATTGTCGAATGGGGCGCCCTTTCTTTGTCAGCGTCGATCAATTTTTCTTTATTATTTAGTTGTGAAGTAAATATTGCCTCGACATGTAGTCGTGAGATGCATAATGATCGATTGTTTTGAATGTTCTCTATGAATTGCCAGGCCTGTGTGTTTGATTGCAATGTCTGAAAGCGCTAAAAAGCCGCTCAAACTCTTTGTACTCATACATTTCCTTTTACTTAGCACATTGTGAAAGTGCATACTTTTTGTATAAGATTGGTCAAAGTAGAGATACTTTATTGCGGAATAAAACTTGTATGCAGACTAGAAAGGACGGAGGAGTACATGTGGCTACTGCAAGCGAGGTGATCACCACAGGAATAATGCTAATACGTATTGTTTTGCATGTTCATCCAATGCCGATGATACAGGAATTCAAACTAATCGAAATAAATTCATTCATACGGTCAGGTTCATATAATCATGCTGGATTTCATTACATTTCATACATTCTTCAACTAAAAGGGGGTATTTGGAGGTATAATTAATTAACCAAAGCTACCCACATGTGTCCCAGGCGAGCGAAGCTTGGTGACTTAACTACATGTGCTGTTGCGTGGCGACATGTGGCCTGTTGGGCCCGTGTCGATCGATAACTACACTGGCGATTAAGTAGAAGCAGCGTTCTTCTCTAGCGCAGCTCTCCGCCTCCACGCCGCGTAAGAAGCTAACCGACCGTCAATGGTCAACCCGCCTATCTTGTCTTCAACGGAGGTAGCAGCGGTGGCCTTACTTGGACCAGGCGGCGTCGAACTACCGCGTTCTACTCTTCCTAATTTTTGATGGTGTGGCGGCCTTGTTGGGCGAGGCGGTGCCTCGGCGAGCTGGTGATGTCCCTGTCTCGTTGCGGTAGGCGGCGCCTCGGTATGCGATTAAATCCTCCCACATTGCGGCGAGGTGGGGCCTCGGCTGAGCGGCGATGTCCTCTGCCTCGTTGTTGGTGGGGGCGGGCGTCGGTGGAGCGGTGGTGTCCTCTGCCTCGTTGTTGGCGCCCGCGGTCTCGGCGGGCAGGGCCTCATCAACGCCCGGTGGCGAGGACTCATCGGGCGGCATTGTCCTCTGCCTCGTCCTCGGTCTCGCCAAACGGTGCCTCACCGCTTAATCGCCCTCTTTGCTAGCCTCTTTGTGGCGGCGAGCCTCCGCCACCGCATGCGGTCTTGCGGCCTTCGGCGGCCCTTGCGAAGCGAGGCAGTCTGGTCGGCAGTGCCTCCTGCTCCGCCCGCTCCACGGAGATCTGCTCCTCCGCTTTGTAGGTGCTCTGGAGAGATGGTGGTTGTAGGCAGCGTCGGCTGCGCCTCCCGAACTGCTCCTCCGCATCTGCCTCACCTGTCCATATAATGGAGCACGGGCCTCGCCGATGGTCATGGTGCAATGCACGGCGAGATAACGCGGAGGAGGGTTGGCGCGGATCATCGACTACCATGTTCTCCATTGGGGCGTCGTTGTCCTCCGGCTACACTGCCGCCATGGCCGTTCGGCAGCAATGGCTGCCATCTCCTTGTGGTCCGTCGTCCGCCCGTCGAAAAGCGCTGCGCGCGAGGAAGCCATGGTGGGCAGATAGTGGTGTGGGCGGGAAAGAGAGCGGATGCGGATATTGCGGCTATGGCGGCATAACGGTTTATATAGCAATGGTGGGCGGCGGAGGGGCGGGCGTGTGGCGCCCGGAGTAGCTGCCTCGGCAACAGCGTATCATTAATGTGGGCGGCAGATGGGCCAGACGAGCGGCACTTAATGTCGTTTGAAAGCGAACAATCGCCTACACGGGAAAGCGGTGGTAGCGCTATTTATATTTCGAGGCGAGAAGCAGGCGAGATGACTTTACTTGGAGAGGATGACAATGGGGACCCACGAGGTCCATAGCCTCACGTCATAAGTGCCTCCTTATTATATATATAACTATAATTTATTTTTCTTCCTCCTGGTTTCACGACATCACGGTCCCACACCATTGTCAACCTATGTAGTAGTCAATAAGCGAGAGAATTGCACAAGAAGCGGCCGGCGGTGGGACCAAGCAGCTCGGCGATATTTGTGTTTTTGAGGTGTGAACCTGCCGGAAGTTTTTGATGTTTAGCCGGATATTAATTTTTCTCCTCTGAACAACAACGAAAACATCGCTGCGGTATTATTAGCCAGGCGGTGTGGCCCTTCTAGCCCGAGGCAGGATATCAACTCGAGATATTAATTATTTTCAAGCTGAAAATAAGCTAGCCAGCTATACTTTTCTTAGGAATTGTAGCGCCCCGATTCAATCATACACTAATCATGCATAAATGTATGCGATCAAGATCATGGACTCACGGGAAGATATCACAACACAACTCTACAAATAAAATAAGTCATACAAGCATCATAATACAAGCCCGGGGCCTCGAGGGCTCGAATACAAGTGCTCGATCATAGGCAGTCAGTGAAGCAACAATATCGAGTCTGAGACATAAGTTAAGCAAGGTGCCATAAGATGGCTAGCACAAACTGGGATCTGAGATCGAAATAGGAGCAGGCCTCCTGCAGGATCCTCCTAGGTTACTCACAGTGCGTCGTCCGGTGGGCTGCTGCAGTAGTAGGCACCTCGGAGTAGTAGTCGTCATCGGCGGTGGCGTCGCTCTGGGCTCCATAGTGCAGTTGCGACAATCGAGTAGAGGTAGGGGAAAAGGGAACAAGGCAACGTGAGTACTCATCCAAAGTACTGCAAGCAAGGAACTACACTACATATGCATGGGTATATGTGTAAAGGGCCATATCGGTGGACTGAGCTGCGAAAGCGAGTAAGAGGGGATAGCTAGTCTTAGCGAAGACTAAACCACGGACACTGTCTTGCAACGAGTAGAAGAGGCGATCTGAAGTCCTCCAAGTAACATCATATAGCAATAATCCTACCAGCGATCCCTGCTCATATCCCTAAGCGAGGCGACCACGGTTATGTCGGCACTTGGAAGGGTGTGTTTTATCAAGTATCCGGTTCTAGTTGTCATAAGCTCAAGGTACAACTCCAAGTCGTCCTGTTACGAAGATCACGGCTATCCGAATAGATTAACTTCCTGCGAGGGTGCACCATCTTACCCGGCAGCAGTCCCATTTGGCGGACACACTTTCCTAGGTCATGCCGACGCGGAAGATCAACACGTCGCAGCCCACCTAGGCACAATAGAGGCCAACCAGCGGTCTAAACCTAAGCAGCGAGTGCAGGCCCATCGCCACGACAGCACACACTGCGTTCTTGGTCGGCGGAGCAGACCTAGCCTATGAGCGTTCAGTCCAATCCGGTAGCGCCCGCTCGTCGTGACGTCTGAAGTGCTTGGTGATACCACGACACGGGATACCCATAACTACTCCAGCGTAGATGGTTAGTGCGTATAAGCTCGTAGCCAACTCAAATCAAATACCAAGACCTCGTTAAGCGTGTTAAGTATCATGAGCGCTGAGCAGGCCAGGCCCACCTCTCTCCTAAGCGGTCTCAACCTGCCTGTCGCTCATACAAAGATCCACTCGCGGGTGCTCCATCGGCCGACCCGACTTTAGTCTCCACATGTATCATGTATAAGTATATAGTATATACCCGTGATCACCTCCGGTGATCACGGCCCGATAATATAACGCGGGCGGACAAGAATGTAGGGCCAGATGAATGTACTAGCATCCTATACTAAGCATATAGGTTTGCGAGTAAGGTAACAACGAAGTAACAAGGGCCAGGCTATGCAGCGGTATAGGAGTATCTGAAAGCGATAACATGCTATACTACTCTAATGCAAGCGGTGTAGATAAGAGTGGCGATATCTGGTGATCAAGGGGCTTGCTGGTTGCTCTGGCGAAGAGAAGTCGTCAACTCCGTGGTCGGCCCGGCGGTGCGGCGTCGGTCGTAGTCTACGGAGAAGAGGAAGAAACAATGAATCTGAAGTAAGCAGATGCATATCGATGCATGACATGCCAAGAAGCGATGCTAGGCGTGCCCTAACGTGGTATGAGGGTGTCTTGGTTAAGAGAAACATCAGGAAAATATTCCGGTGTTACGTGTTTTCGAGCGGAAGGGCGGAGGAAAGTTGCAGGTTCGATAGGTTAGGGGGTGTGGTGGGCGAGCGGACTGCGTATCCGGATTCGTCTCGTCGTTACGAGCAACTTTCATGTTGAAAATATTTTAATCCGAGTTACGGTTAAAAGATATGATTTTAAAGATTTTATTAATCACGGAATTTAATTAATTAATTAATTAATTCGAAAAAATGTATTTATGGCGTCGGCATGAAGTCATCTTGGCGTCGGCATCAACAGGTTGACTAAGTCAACCACGACATGTGGGTCCGTTAGTCATACTCTGTTAACTAATTAACCTAATTAAGTTTAATTAGCGGTAGTTAATTAGGTTAATTAGTCATTAGGATTAATTAATCGGGATTAATTAAATTAATTACTTACTTAATTAATTAATTAATTAGTTTTATTCATTTTATTTATTTTTATTTAATTTTCATTTTCCTTTTCCCTTTTTAATTTTAAAACCGTCCTGCAGGTGGGACCTTCCTCTCATAAGCGAGAGAGGTGGGCCAAGTCGACCCTGTGGCCAAAGTCAACAGGCGAGGGCCTGGGCCATGGTCGATGTGGCGGGCCCCGAGCCATACCACCACGTCGGCGGAGAGTTGCTCGGTGGCTACATGGCGGAGGTGGCGCCGGGCTATGAACGTTCCAGCCGGTGGCCAAGCAGGCGTG
>JAHIAM010020085.1:0-19443 GCA_021605205.1 Aegilops longissima
AAGCACGAGACTAAGTGCTTTCTACAATGGAATTGGTCCTTTGGGCGGAACTACCCCAAGTGTTTGGCGGATAAGAAGGATGGCAAAGTGAACAAAGGTATATTTGATATCGATTATTGATGTATATTTTACTAGTGTTCATAGCAACCCTGGTATTTGATCTTGGTTGGGCTAAGAGTAGTAATTCGGCGGAGTTGCAGAATGAGCGAAACTAGTTGAAGGGAAGTGACGATGAGTGTTGGAAGTAGTTCCAAGATTGATATGATCATCATCCACTCCCTTACTTTGGGATTAGTGTTAAACCTAAATAAATGTTATTTGGTGTTGGTTGAGCATGAATATGATTTGATCATGTTTATTAAACGGTTATTCATTTAAAGTCAAAAATAATTGTTGTTCTTTTAAATGAATAAAATCTTGATAGTCATACAAATGAAAATAGTTTTCAAAGGGTTATTCATTTAAAGACAAAGAATAATTGTTGTTACTTTAAATGAATAAAATTCAATTCCAAAAATAGTTTGTTGGATCTCGATCGTAGTAATACAATATTCATAATATTGATGCCAAAAGATGCAAAGTTAATAATGATAGTGCAACTTATTTGTGGCCCTTTGCCGTTTAGGTCATATTGGTGTAAAGGCATGAAGAAACTCCATCTGATGGGATTTTGGAATCACTTGATTATGAATCACTTGATGCTTGAACCATGCCTTATGGGCAAGATGACTAAAGACTTTCTCGGAACAATGGGCGAGCAAATGACTTATTGGAAATAATACACGATTATCGGTCCGATAGTGTTAAAACTCAGAATATCGTTATTTTCGACCTTCACGGATGATTTGAGCAGATATGGGTATATCTACTTGATGAAACACAATCGAAACATTTGAAAAGTTCAAAAATTTAGGTAAGTGAAGAATCATCGTAACAAGAAAATAAAGTTTCTGCGATCTGATCGGAGCGAATAATTGAGTTGAGTTTGGCCTTATTAAAACAATGTGAAATAGTTTCCTACTCCGCCCCGAACACCACAGCATAATGGTGTGTCGAGCGTCGTAACCGCCTTTATTGGATATGGTGCAATCTATGATGTATCTTACGATTTACCACTTCGTTTTGGGTTATGCATTAAACCTGCATTCACGTTTAATAGGGAACCATCTAAATCCGTTGAGATGACAGTATGACTATGGTTTAGCGTAAACCTAAGTTCGTTTCTTAAAGTTTGGGTTGTGATGCTTATGTGAAAAGTTTTCACGATAATCGAACCCAAATCGAATCGTCTTCATAGAATACCCAAAAGCTGGGTACACCTTCTATCACAGATCTAAAGGAAAACATTCGTTGCTAAAATGGATCCTTTCTAGAGAAGGGTTTCTCGAAAGAAGTGAGTGGGAGGGGTAGAACTTGATGAGGTAATGTACCTTCTCCCTTATTGGAAAGTAGTTCATCCAAATCGTCGGTGATTCCTACACAATTAGTGAGGAAGTTAAATGATGATCATGAAACTTGGATCAAGTTGCTACCAAACCTCGTGGTCTTCGGTAAAAACCGCCGGTGGTCGGTAATCTGTTGGGTCATGTTACTGACCATGATGAACCTCGGACTATGAGGCGATGATGAGCCCATTCATGAAATGGCTTGAGGCCATGAAAAGATAGGATCCATGTATGAGAACAAAGTATGGACTTTGACTTGCTCGATGATCGCAAGCCATGTTAAATAAATGGATCTTCAAGAGGAAGGCGGACAGCGATAGTAGTGTTACTATCTACAAAGCTCGACTTTGGAAAGGTTTTCGACAAGTTCAAGGTGTTGACTACAATGAGATTTTCTCAGCTTAGCGATTCTTAAAGTCTGTCGAATCATGTTGCAATTGCCACATTTTATGAAATCGGCAAATGGATGTCAAAACGCATTCTTTAATGGATTTATTAAAGAAAGTTGTATATGATGCAACGGAAGATTTTGTCAATCCTAAAGGCTAACAAAATGTGCAAGCTCAATCCATCTATGGACTGGTGCAAGCATCTGGAGTTGGAATAAGCCGATAGTGTGATCAAAGCATATGTTTTCTGGACTTGGGTGGCTTGTATTTACAAGAAAGGAGTGGGGCACTACAACATTTCGATAAGTATATTGAATGACATATTGTTGATGGAAATAATGTAGAATTATTACGCAAAGCATAAAGGGTGTTTGAAAAGGTTTTTTTAAAGAAAGACCTCGGTGAAGCTGCTTACATATTGAGCATCAAGATCTATAGAGATAGATCAAAGGCCGATAAGTTTTTCAATGAATACATACCTTGACAAGATTTTGAAGTAGTTCAAAATGGACAGTCAAAGAAAAGTTCTTGCTTGTTACAAAGTGTGAGATTGAGTAAGACTCAAAACCCGACCCGGGGAAATAGGAAATGAAAGTCATTCCCTATGCATCACCATAGGTTCTATAAAGTATGTCATCTTGTTACGGATCTATTGCATACCCTACCACTAAGATTGGCAAGGGGTGCATAGTGATCTAGGAGTAGATCAATGGAACGGTCAAATTATCCTTAGTAGAATAAGGATATGTTTCTCGATTATGGAAGTGAAAAAGGTTAGTAATAAAGGGTTACGTCGATGCAAGTTTTACACTAATCTAGATGACTCGAGTCTCAATCGGATACATATTGAAAGTGGGACAATTAGCTAGAGTAGTAACTTCAAAGCGGGAGTTGCGAGAATGAGCAGAAACTAGTTGAAGGGAAGTGACGATGAGTGTTGGAAGTAGTTCCAAGATTGATATGATCATCATACTTACTCCTATACTTTCCGGATTAGTGTTAAACCTAAATAAATGTTATTTGGTGCTGCGTTGAGCATGAATATGATTTGATCATGTTTATTGCAAAGCGGTTTATTCATTAAAGTCAAGAATAATTGTTGTTGTTTAAATGAATAAAATCTTGATAGTCATACACCCAATGAAAATAGTTTTCAAAGCGGTTATTCATTTAAAGACAAAGAATAATTGTTGTTCCATTTAAATGAATAAAACCAATGGTCATTACCCAATAAAAATAGTTTGTTGGATCTCGATAAATACACATATTCATAATATTGATGCCAAAAGATGCAAAGTTAATAATGATAGTGCAACTTATTTGTGGCACTGCCGTTTAGAGTCATATTGGTTAAGCGCATGAAGAAACTCCATCTTGATGGGATTTTGGAATCCTTGATTATGAATCACTTGATGCTTCGAACCATGCCTTATGGGCAAGATGACTAAAGACTACATTCTCGGAACAATGGGCGAGCAAATGACTTATTGGAAATAATACATCTTGATGTATGCGGTCCGATGAGTGTTAAAACTCGGCAAGTATCGTTATTTTCGACCTTCACAGATGATTTGAGATATGGGTATATCTACTTGATGAAACACAAATCAGAAACATTTGAAAAGTTCAAAAATTTGAGTGAAGTGAAGAATCATCGTAACAAGAAAATAAAGTTTCTGCGATCTGATCAAGCGAATAATTGAGTTAGAGTTTGGCCTTCATTAAAACAATGTGAAATAGTTTCACTACTCCATACTGAACACCAGCATAATGGTGTGTCGAGCGTCGTAACCGCACTTTATTGGATATGGTGCAATCTATGATGTATCTTACCGATTTACCACTATCGTTTTGGGTTATGCATTAGAGCGGCTGCATTCACGTTTAATAGGGAACCATCTAAATCCGTTGAGATGACACCATGATCTATGGTTTAGCGATAAACCTAAGTCGTCGTTTCTTAAAGTTTGGAGTTGTGATGCTTATGTGAAAAAGTTTTCACGATAGCTCGAACCCAAATCGAATCGTCTTCATAGAATACCCAAAAAGCTGTTGGGTACACCTTCTATCACAGATCTAAAGGCAAAACATTCGTTGCTAAAATGGATCCTTTCTAGAGAAGGAGTTTCTCTCGAAAGAAGTGAGTGGGAGGAAGTAGAACTTGATGAGGTAATCGTACCTTCTCCCTTATTGGAAAGTAGTTCATCAAATCAATGCTGATGATTCCTACACCAATTAGTGAGGAAGTTAATGATGATGATCATGAAACTTCAGATCAAGTTGCTACCAAACCTCGTGGTCTTCGGAGTAAAAACGCGAGTGAATACGGTAATGCGTGTTACGGAAGTCATGTTACTAGACCATGATGAACCTCGGACTATGAGAGGCGATGATGAGCCCAGTTCAGCGAAATGGCTTGAGGCCATGAAATCTGAGATAGGATCCATGTGAGAACAAAGTATGGACTTTGACTTGCTCGATGATCAAAGCCATGTTAAATAAATGGATCTTCAAGAGAAAGCGGACAGATAGTAGTGTTACTATCTACAAAGCTCGACTTGTCGCGAGAAGGTTTTCGACAAGTTCAAGGTGTTGACTACAATGAGATTTTCTCAGCTTAGCGATTCTTAAAGTCTGTCGAATCATGTTAATTGCCACATTTATGAAATCGGCAAATGGATGTCAAAACTGCATTCTTTAATGGATTTATTAAAGAGTTGTATATGATGCAACGGAAGATTTTGTCAATCCTAAAGCTAACAAAATGTGCAAGCTCCAGCGATCCATCTATGGACTGGTGCAAGCATCTCGGAGTTGGAATAAGCGCTTTGATAGTGTGATCAAAGCATATAGTTTCTCTGAGACTTGCGGTGAAGCTTGTATTTACAAAAAGTGAGTGGGGCACTACAACATTTACGTAAGTATATGTGAATGACATATTGTTGATAATAATAATGTAGAATTATACGCAAAGCATAAAGGTGTTTGAAAAGGTTTTTTTAAAGAAAGACCTCGGTGAAGCTGCATATTGAGCATCAAGATCTATAGAGATAGATCAAAGGCGGCTTGATAAGTTTTTCAATGAATACATACCTTGACAAGATTTTTGAAGTAGTTCAAAATGGAACAGTCAAAGAAAGAGTTCTTGCTGTGTTACAAAGTGTGAGATTGAGTAAGACTCAAAACCCGACCACGGCGGAAGATAGAAAGAGAATGAAAGTCATTCCCTATGCATCGCCATAGGTTCTATAAAGTATGTCATCTTTATCTACAGATCTATTGCATACCCTACCACTAAGATTGGCAAGGGGTGCTATAGTGATCTAGGAGTAGATCAATGGACGGTCAAAATTATCCTTAGTAGAATAAGGATATGTTTCTCGATTATGGAAGTGAAAAAGGTTAAATCGTAAAGGGTTACGTCGATGCAAGTTTTGACACTAATCTAGATGACTCAGGTCTCAATCTGGATACATATTGAAAGTGGGAGCAATTAGCTAGAGTAGCTCCGTGCGAGCATTGTAGACATAGAAATTTGCAAAATACTTACGGCTCTGAATGTGCAGACCCGTTGACTAAAATTATCTCACAAGCAAAACATGATCACACCTTAGTACTCTTTGGATGTTAATCACATAGCGATGTGAACTAGATTCTGACTCTAGTAAACCCTTTGGGTGTTGGTCACATGTCGATGTGTACTATGAGTGTTAACCACATATAGATGTGAACTATTGATGTTAAATCACATGGCGATGTGAACTAGATTATTGACTCTAGTGCAAGTGGGAGGTGAAAATATGCCCTAGAGGCAATAATAAAGTTATTATTATTTCCTTATTTCATGATAAATGATTATTATTCATGCTAGAATTGTATTAGGAAACATAATACATGTGTGAATACATAGACAAACATAGTGTCACTAGTATGCCTCTACTTGACTAGCTCGTTGAATCAAAGATGGTTAAGTTTCCTAGCCATAGACATGAGTTGTCATTTGATTAGCGGGATCACATCATAGGAGAATGATGTGATTGACATAAACCCATTCCGTTAGCCTAGCATGATTGTTTAGTATATTTGCTATTGCTTTCTTCATGACTTATACATGTTCACTGTAACTATGAGATTATGCAACTCCGTTTGGAGCACTGGGTGCTACCAAGCGTCCTGGCGTGCTGGGTGATTATAAAAGTACTACAGGTGTCTCCAAAGGTACATGTTGGGTTGGTATTTGAGATTAGGTTTTGTCACTCCGATTGTCGGAGAGGTATCTCTGGCCTTCTCGGTAATACTCATCACCTAAGCCTTGCAAGCATTGTAACTAATGAGTTAGTTATGAGATGATGTATTATGGAGCAGTAAAGAGACTTGCGATACGAGATTGAACTAGGTATTGGATCCGGCGATCGAATCTCGGGCAAGTAACATACCGATGACAAAGGGAACAAAGTATGTTGTTATCGGTTTGACCGATAAAGATCTTCGTAGAATATGTAAGGAGCCAATATGGGCATCCAGGTTCCGCTATTGGTTATTGACCAGAATAGTTCTAGGTCATGTCTACATAGTTCTCGAACCCATAGAATCCATAAGCAAGGTTTAGATGCGGTTATATTATGAGTTTATGAGTTTTGATGTACAGAAGGAGTTAGGTCGGATGAGATCAGGGACATGGCGAGAGTCTCGAAATGGTCGAGCGTAAGATCGATATATTGGGCGACTATATTGAGTTGGAAGGTTCGAATGATTGGGTATTTTTGGTCTAGGAGAGTTACGAAATTCGCGGGGAATATTGGGCCTTATTGGGCCTGCTTGAGGGCTGCCTAGGGCAGACGCGCGCCCAAGGCCTAGTCCAGGTTGGACTAGGGGGAGGCCATTTCTTCCTTCCTCCTCTCTCCCTACTAGGAAAGGAGGAGTCCTACTCCCGTGGGAGTAGGACTCCCCCTGATCGCCTCCTCCTAGGCCGCCACCTCTCCTTGCTCCTTTATATCTGAGGGGGCACCCATGACACACAAGTTGATCTGGATGTTTCTTAGCGATGGTGCCCCTCCACCATATTCACTTGGTCATATCGTCGCGGGCTTAAGTGAAGCCTGCGCGGAGAAGTCATATGTCGCGGGGCCGTGAAGCCTGCGTGGTGGAGCATCATCATCGTCACCCGCGCCGTCGTGCGGCGGAACTCATCCCGACACTTTGCTGGATCGGTCGGGGATGATCATCGAGCTGAGCGTGTGGAACTCGGAGGTGCCGGTGCTTGGATCGGTCGGATCGTGAAGGCGTCGACTACATCAACAGCGTTGTTATAACGCTTCGCTTTCGGTCTCGAGTGCGTGGTGGACCTCTCCCTCTCGTTGCTATGCCATCACCATGGTCTTGCGTGTTCGTAGGAAATTTTTGAAATTACTCGTTGCAACAACTAACTCATTAGTCACATTGCTTGCAAGGCTTATAGTGATGTGCATTACCGAAGGCGGAGATACCTTTCCGACAATGGATGACAAATCCTAATCTCAAATCGCCAACTCAACAAGTACCTTGGGAGACACTGTAGAGCTCCTTTATAATCACGATTCGTTGTGGCGTTTGGTAGAACACAAAGTGTTCCTCCGGTAAATAGGAGTTGCATAATCTCATAGTCATAGGAACATGTATAAGTCATGAAGAAAGCAATAACAACATACTAAATGATCAAGTGCTAAGCTAACGGAATGGGTCAAGTCAATCATCATTCTCCTAATGATTTGATCCGTTAATCAAATGACAACTCATGTCTATGGCTAGGAAACAACCATCTTTGATTCACGAGCTAGTCAAGTAGAGGCATACTAGTGACACTATGTTTGTCTATGTATTCACATGTATTATGTTTCGGTTAATACAATTCTAGCATGAATAATAAAGATTTATCATGAAATAAGGAAATAAATAATAACTTATTATTGCCTCTAGGGCATATTTCCTTCATTCTCCCACTTGCACTAGAGTCAATAATCTAGTTCACATCGCCATGTGATTTAACACCAATATTCATATATATATGATTAACACCCATAGTTCACATCATCGTACATACACCCAAAGGTTTACTAGAGTCAATAATCTAGTTCACACCACTATGTAACTAGTGTGATCATGTTTTGCTTGGGAGAAAGCTTAGTCAGGGTTGCATCACATTGAGCCGTTATATTTACAAATATTCTATGTCTAAATGCTCGCGGAGCTACTCTAGCTAATTGCTCCCACTTTCAATATGTATCCAATTGAGACTTAGAGTCATCTGGATGGGGTGTAACTTGCACCGATGTAACTCTTCTGACGGGCTCTTTTATCACCTCCATAATCGAAATATTTCCTTATTCCACTAAGGATAACTTTGCCATGTCCATTGATCTACTCCGAGATCACTATTGCACTCCTTGCCAAACTTAGTGGTAGGGTATGCAATGCAGTACATATGGCATACTTTATAGAACCTATGGCTGAGGCATGAGGAAACTTCATTCTCTTTCTATCTTACACGTGGTGAACTTTGAGTCTTACTCAATTTCACCTTGTAACACAGGCAAGAAACTCTTTCTTTGTTGTTCCATTTTGAACTACTTCAAAATCTTGTCAAGGTATGTACTCATTGAAAAAACTTATCAAGCGTCTTGATCTATCTCTGAATCTTGATGCTCAATATATAACAACTTCAGAGGTCTTCCTTTGAAAAAACTCCTTTCAAACACTCCTTTATGCTTTGCAGAATAATTCTACATTATTTCGATCAACAATATGTCATTCACATATACTTATCGAAATCTTTGTAGTGCTCCTCACTTTCTTGTAAATCGGGCTTCATAAGTCTATATAAAACTATGCTTTGATCAACTTATCAGCGTATATTCAACTCGAGATGCTTGCAGGTCCATAGATGGATCATTGGAGCTTGCATATTTTGTTAGCATCTTTAGAATTGACAAAACCTGGTTTGCATCATATACAACTCTTCATTAATAAATCCATTAAGGAATGCATTTTTGACATCTATTTGCGAATTTCATAAAATGTGGCAATACTAACATGATTGAGAGACTTTTAAGCATCGTCGAATGAGAAAATCTCATTGTATTCAACACCTTGAACTTTGTCAAAAACCTTGACAAGTCTAACTTTGTAGATAGTAACACTACTATCAGCGTCCGTCTTCCTCTTGAAGATCCATTTATTCTTAATGCCCAATCATGGGCAAGTCAATCAAAGTCCATACTTTGTTCTCATACATGGATCATTTCATGGCCTTCAAGCCATTTCGGAATCTGGGCTCATCATCGCTTTGTCATAGTTAATAGGTTTATCATGGTCTAGTAACATGACTTCGAGAATAGGATTACTATACCACTTTGAGTGCGGACGTACTCGGAAGACCCACAAGGTTACTAGTAACTTGATTTGAAGTTTCATGATCATCATCATTAGCTTCCTCACTAATTGGTGTAGCAATCACTAGAACTGATTTACGTGATGAACTACTTTCCAATTGAGAGAAGGTATATACCTTATCAAGCTCTACTTTCCTCCACTCACTTCTTTAGGAAAACTCCTTCTAGAAAGGATCCATTCTTAACAGCGAATGTTTTTTTGGATCTGTGATAGAAGGTGTACCCAACAGTTTCCTTTGGGTATTCTATGAAGACACACTTCTCGATTTGGGTTCGAGCTTATCAGGTTAAAACCTTTTTCACATAAGCATGCAACTCAAACTTTAAGAAATGACAGCTTAGGTTCTTGCTAAACCATAGTTCATTCTCGCAGTTTAGATGGTGCCCTATTTAAAGTGAATACAGCTATCTCTAATGCATAACCCCAAAACAATAGTGGTAAATCGGTAAGATACATCATAGATCGCACCATATCCAATAAAGTGATTCTGACGTTGGACACACATTAGGCTGTGGTGTTCCATGGGCGTGAACTGTGAAACTATTCCACATTGTTTAATATGAAGGCCAAACTTCGTAACTCAAATATTCTTCTCTCACGATCAGATTGTGAAACTTTATTTTCTTATTCACGATGATTCTCCACTTCACTCTGAAATTCTTTAAACTTTTCAAATGTTTCAGACTTGTGTTTTATTAACTAGATATCGCATATCTGCTCAAATCATGTGAAGGTCAAAAATAACGACACCATACGAGCATCAACACTCATTGGACCGCATACATCGGTATGTATTATTTCCAACAAGTTGTAGCTTGTTCCATTGTTTGGAGAACCGAGTTTTAGTCATCTTGCCAAAAGGCAGCGGTTATGACATCAAATGATTCATAACCAAGTGATTCGAAAATCCATCTTTATGGAGTTTCTTCATGCGATTACACCGATATGACCCAAGCGGCGATTACCACAAATAAGTTGCACTATCATTATTAACTTTGCATCTTTTGGCATCAACATTATGAATATGTGTATCACTATGATCAGATTCAATAAACCATCACCATTGGGTGTATGACCATAAGGTTTTATTCATGTAAGCAGAATAACAATTTATTCTCTTCTTAGATGAATAATCGTTATCACATTATGATCTTATCATATTATGCTCAACGCAAACACCAAATAACATTTATTTAGGTTTAACACTAATCTAAAAATATAGGGGTGTTGATGATGATCATATCAATCTTGGAACTATTTCCAACACTCATCGTCACTTCCCCTTCAACTAGTCCTTTGTAACTCTGTTTGATTACTAATCACACAACCGAACAAGTATCAAATACTCGGGGCTACTATAAACACTAGTAAGGCACACATTTAACCTATATATCAAATATACCCTTGTTCAATTTGCCATCCTTCTTATCCACCAAATATTAGGGCATTTCCTCTTCGGTGACCATTTCCTTTGCGGTGTAAGCACTAAGTTTCAGGCTTTGGTCCAGCTTTGGGCTTCTTCGCGGGAGTGACAACCTTGTCATTCTACTTGAAGTTCCTTTCTTTCCTTTGCCCTTCTCTTGAAACTAGTGGTCTTGTCAATCATCAACACTTGATGCTCTTTCTTGATTTCTACCTTTGTCGATTTCAACATCACGAAGAGCTGGGAATCGTTTTCGTCATCCCTTGCATACTATAGTTCATCATGAAGTTCTAGTAACTTGGTGATGGTGATTGAGAACTACTGCAAATCACTATCTTATCTGGAAGATTAACTCCCTTGATTCAGCGATTGTAGTACCGGACAATCGAGCACATGCTCACTAGTTGACGATTCTCCTCCATCTTTTAGCTATAGAACTTGTTGGAGACTTCTTATCTCTCAACTCGGGTATTTGCTTGAAATATTAACTTCAATTCCTGGAACATCTCATTGGTCCATGGCGTTTAAAACGTCTTTGAAGTCGATTCTAAGCTGTTAAGCATGGTGCACAAAACTATCAAGTAGTCATCATATTGAGCTAATAGCGTTCTGCATGCATCCTCTGCAATAGATGCTGTCACCTAGCGGTGCATTAGGACATAATTCTTCATGCGCAATGAGGATAAACCTCGGATCCGGATCCAATCGCATCATTGCTACTAACATCTTTAATATAATTTTCTCTCTGAACATATCAAAATAAACATATAGAAAGCAACAACGTGAGCTATTGATCTACAACATAATTTGCAAAATACTACGGGACTAAGTTCAAGATAAATTTAAGTTCTAATCATATTACTTAGAACTCCCCTTAGACATACATCTCTCTAATCGTCTAAGTGATCCGTGATCAAATCAACTAAACCATGTCCGATCATCCGTGAGATGGAGTAGTTTTCAATGGTGAACATCACTATGTTGATTATATCTACTATATGATTCACCTCGACCTTTGGTCTCCGTGTTTGAGGCCATATCTGTATACTAGGCTCGTCAAGTTTAACCTAAGTATTCGCGTGTGCAATTGTTATGCACCGTTGTATTTGAGCGTAGAGCCTATCACCCGATCATCACGTGGTGTCTGACCACGAAGAACTTTACAGCGGTGCATACTCGGGAGAACACTTCTTGATAATTAGTGAGAATCATCTTAAAATGCTACCGTCAATCAAGAAAGATAAGATGCATAAGGATAAACATCACATGCAATCAATACAAGTGATATGATATGCCATCATCATCTTGTGCTTGTGATCTCCATCTCGAAGCTTAGTCGTGATCACCATCGTCACCGTGCGACACCTTGATCTCCATCGTAGCATCGTTGTCGTTACACCATCTATTGCTTCTCGACTATCGCTACAGCTTAGTGATAAAGTAAAGCAATTACAGGCGTTGCAATTCATACAATAAGCGACAACCATATGGCTCCTGCGGATTGCGATAACCGGTTACAAACATGATCATCTCATACAATAAAATATAGCATCACGTCTTGGCCATATCACATCACAACATGCCTGCAAAAACAAGTAAGGCGTCCTTTACTTTGTTGTTGCAAATTTTACGTGGCTGCTACGACTTACAAGAACCGTTCTTACCTACGCATCAAAACCACAATGATAGTTTGTCAAGTTGGTGCTGTTTTAACCTTCATAAAGACGAGCGTAGCCTTTCAGTTCAACTAAAGTTGGGCCAGCACCCGCCATACCTTTGTGCAAAGCGCGTCGGAGAACCGGTCCGTGTAAGCGTCTGCACGTAATGTCGATCGGGCTGCTTCGTCAACAATACCTTAAACCAAATATGACATCTTAGCGATGACATATAAGCCCACAACTCACTTGTGACATCAACACATAAAACCAGGCTCGGATGCCACTATTGGGGGCGTGTAATTTCAAAAATTTCCTCGCACGCTGCGAATCATGGTGATGCGCAACAGCGGCGAGTGTTGTCCATGTACCCTCGTGAAACAGCGGAGCGTTATAACTGCAGCGGTTGATGTGAGTAAATGCGTCTTCACGGCCCGCCGATCAAGCAAAACTACGGCACCTCGGTTCTGCACGTTCAGCTCGATGGCGATCCCGGACTCCGATCCGCAGAATGCGGGAAGAGTTTACGTCGACCGCGATGGCGTGGTGGCGATCTTGATGTTCTACCATCGCGAGCTTCGCCTAACACGCTACAATATTATTGAGGACTATGTTGGAGGGCACACTTTGCGGCTAAGAGATCTCAATGATCAATTGTTGTGTCTCCAGCGGTGCCCTCTCCCATATATAAAGAGGTGGAGGAGGGCGGCCCTCTCTGGCGGCGCCCTGAGTCCTACTCCCCAGGGAGTAGGATTCCCTCTTTCTAATGAACTAGAGCCTTCAAGTAGTAGGAGTAGGAGAGAAGGAAAGGGAAGGAGAAGGAGAAGGAAGGAAGGCGCCCCTCCTAGTCAATTCGGACTAGTCCATGGGGAGATGCGGCCAACCTTTAGGCCCTTTCTCTCCTTTCGTATGGCCCATTAAGGCCAATACAATTCCGTAACTCTCTGGTACTCGAAAAATACTGAATCACTCGGAATCTTTTCGATGTCGAATATAGTCGTCCAATATATCGATCTTTACGTCTCGACCATTTGAGACTCCTCGTCATACCCGATCTCATTTGGGACTCGAACTCCTTGGTACATCAAAACACATAAACACATAATATAGCATCATGAAACCTTAAGCATACGGACCCTACGGGTTCGAGAACTATGAACATGACCGAGACACGTTCCGGTCAATAAATAATAATGGAACCTAGATGCTCATATTGGCTCCTACATATTCTAGGAAGATCTTTATCGGTCAAACCGCATAACAACATACATTGTTCCCTTTGTCATCGGTATGTTACTTGCGAGATTCGATCGGTATCTCAATACCTAGTTTAATCTCGTTCTTGGCAAGTCTCTTTACTATTCGTAATACATCATCCATAACTAACTCATTAGTCACATTGCTTGCAAGGCTTATAGTGATGTGCATTACGGGAAGGGCCGGAGATACCTTCCGATAATCGGGTGACAAATCCTAATCTCGAAATCGCCAACTCAACAAGTACCTTGAGAGACACTGTAGAGCTCCTTTATAATCACCCGATTACGTTGTGACGTTTGGTACACAAAGTGTTCCTCCGGTAAATGGGAGTTGATAATCTCATAGTCATAGGAACATACTAAGCGATCAAGTGCTAAGCTAGCACGGAATGGGTCAAGTCAATCACGTCATTCTCCTAATGATGTGATCCGTTAATCAAATGACAACTCATGTCTATGGCTGGAAACTTAACCATTTTCGATTCACGAGCTAGTCAAGTAGAGGCATACTAATGACACTATGTTTGTCTATGTATTCACACATGTATTATGTTTCGGTTAATACAATTCTAGCATGAATAATAAACATTTATCATGAAATAAGAAATAAATAATAACTTTATTATTGCCTCTAGGGCATATTTCCTTCATACCCCGATACTACTCATAGATTCATCAAAATAAAGAAAACAACACACAAAACAGAATCCGTCAAAAGCAGAACAGTCTGCAGCAATCTGTAATGTTGAATAATTCTGGAACTCTAAAATTCTACCAAATTAGGAAGACCTGGGTAATTTGTATATAATATACTTCAAAAAGAATCAGGCAAAGCTCTTTTCTGTGATTTATGAAATTATTTTAAATGAGCATAAAGTTTATGTCTTTTTAACAAGATCAAACATTGTCATCAAGAAGAAGATCCTAAAGGCTTTACTTGGCACAAACTAACTAAAACATAAAAACACAATCATAACAATAGCATGATGAATAATTTATTACTAAGCAGTGCAAAAAGCAAGAACAAAAAATAAAATTGGTTGCCTCCCAACAAAAAGCTATGTTTAATTCCCTAGCTAGGCATAAAACTAGAATAGTCTGAGTATTGTCATCTTTGGTATGCAATCTAAGTGGCTCTCATAATTGATTCATAAGGCAATTTAATTTTCTTTCTAGGAAGTGTTCACCTTTCCTTGAGGTGGAATCTATTCCTTCTTTCATGTCAATAATTGTCACATCGGATAGACCATGCATTAGGGTGTGCATCATGTTTAAATTTCATTTGAATTTGAAATGGGGAAGGCGAAACCCAGAACCCCCCTTAAAGAACTAGGGTTTACTAAAATTTATTTCAATGAATCCGAAATGCCCTTCAAAATGTTCATCCTCTTTGTTTGGGTTCAAAATCCATGTCAAAGGAGGTGGATCATTTTCTAGGTCATCTAAGGGTTCTAGGATTAATCCACAAGTTTTGAAATGAGCATTTTAAATTATATAAAATATTTTAAATGTTCAAAATTGTCAAACCAAAATGTTTCATGTTGGAATATTCCAACAAGTGACGAGGAGCATTTGGTGATTTTAAAATAGTTTGGTATTTTAAAAACCCCATGAGTTCGAGAAAATAAAAAAAGCTTAAAAAGGAAAGCACTTACAGCCATGCGTGCGGCCCACCATTGACGGCCAGCCGTGGCCTGTGGCCGGCTTGACGAGCAACACAATCTTGGCCCGGCTGACCCAGCGCCTGTGGCCCGCCACCTTCACCCCTTCGCCCGCCGCCCATGCGACCTCCCGTCGTCGCCCGACCCAGGACACCCCATTCTCCCCTGCCTCCTCTCTCTCTCCCCCCAACTGGCCGGCGCCGCCATCCGGCGCGCCACCGTGACGCCGTGCTCCCGCCGTCCATGCTCCTCCCCCATGTCCGGCAGCTCCTTGCCTCCACTACCCCTAGCTAGCAGTCCCGCTCGCTCTAAGCACCCAAAGCCACTACCCGACCTCGGCCAGGCTCAAGCATGGGAGATCCCCATCGCCGTCGCGCGCATGAACCGCCCAGGCAGCGAGGCTCTCTCAGGTTCACTTTGTGAGCTAGCTACTCCCGTCCTCTCCGCTCTCTTCCTCTTGCACCTAGCAGCGCACGTCGATCACCGAGCACGCCCTTGGGCTAAATGTGCCAGGAGCTCCGGCCATGCAACCACGCCACCTGTCCATCGCACTCACCGAGTTCGCTTGGCCTAACTATACACTCCGCACCTGCTTGAGCCCTCTAACCCCAAACCCGTCGATGGCCGAGCCCGGCCATGCCCGACCGTCGCAGGCGCCAACTCCAGCCACCTAACTAGCCCGGCCCCACCAAACACATGGTTCCTCCGGCTCCGCGTAGATGCTCGCGCTCCATTTGGTGCGGAAAGTCACAAAGCACTTTGCTCCGCTTGGCCTTTGCCTCGTCGTGACTAGGCATCAGAGTTGACCTTGACCCTGTCCGTGGGCCTGTTGTTGTCGAGTCAATGGCAGTGGACCCCGGTTAACTAATTAGGATTAGTTCTAATTAATTTAATTAGTTAAACTAACACGACATCGGGTCCCCTTGGGTTTGACCTGGACGACCCGTTGACCCACACGTCATGACCTCATCTTGGCCATTAATTCAAATTCTGGATTTATTTTTATATAGTAAATTCAGAATATAATTCAAATTCAAATGCTTATAACTTTTATCTATAACTCCAAATGCAAGATTTATATATGAAAAATTATCAGAAAAATACACTCTATCCATTGGTACAGGTTTCATGCATGTTAAAACAAGTTAACTATGCTGAATAACCAGAATAAGATATTGCACCATTAGGACTAACTCAAATGAGCTATCATTTGAATCCTTGATTCAAATGAGTTCATCCCTATTCTTTCAACTTGCATTAGGCCAACACACATCCATATTGCCATGTCATAGCATGCATCATATTGTTGCATATTGTCTTGTGTGTTTATTTGGTTGTGCTTTCATGATAGGTTACGCCCCGAAGATAACCTCGACTACCCATCGAAAGGCGTTCTCTACCCGATTCCATCGGGCAAGCAATTCATTGATCATTCGATACAAACCCATGTTCTTCTGCTCTCGTTTCTGCATTAAGACAACGCGATTCAAGCTTTGTGTGCTCGGTAGTTGAACCCACTTCCTTTGCATGACTGTCATTGCCAGATAACTAGATGAAACCCACTAGTATGTGTAGGGGTTGATTGAGCCATGTTTGTGATTCCTACCATGCTATGCTTGCTATGCTTAGAGTTGTGTCGAGTGCGGCTCATCGGGATGATGGCTGGAGTGAAAGGTTGTGTTGGTTGAGAGTGAAAGTGTTGAACACGATTGGTAAAGGTATCGATGAGAGGCCATGTAGGAGTACATGGTGGGTTGTTTCATTGAAGCGAACTTAGGCTGAGATCTGTGTTTGTGATCCATGAACGATTACTACCACACATTGGGATCATAAATGACCCTCTGGCTTCTTAACCACCTGTTCATAGTCAGGGAGTTGCAAGTAGTTTACGGTGTTTGTAGCATCTCTTGGGGCGCCATAGCATGACCTTAGGGGTGGGTTGTGTTGTGTGAGTGCACCAAATGTTGATGTCTGAGTGCCGTTTGGTATCTCGGGACCCTGCACACATCGTTCGGGGCTGTATGGAAACCTCGGGGACTCCTGCGGATGGAACCGAATAGGCGATAAACTGGACTAGGGACTTGAGTGTTTAGGTGGCTGTGGCCGACACCCACGTTGGGCTTCGCTTGGTTGCAGTACATGTCGTGTAAGACGATAAGTGGTGAGCGTGTGTGAAAGTATACCCTGCGGGGTTAAATATGATCTATTGAATAGCCGTGTCCACGGAGAAGGACTTACAGGTTACCTATATCAGTTCATAGACAAGTAAATGGATACTACTAAAAGCCTCAAGATAAGTGTGAGTATCGTGGATGGCCCTCTCGGGGATGACGAGAGAGGATCCGTGGAGTATTGTGATGGTGATTAGTGGACTCGTGTAACGACAAAATGCTTTACAAAGTGTGTCACGTGGGATAGCTTAGCCAAGAGTCAAAGTTGGCTTGCGCAAATAACTCCACTTCCTTCCTTGAGAATGTGCATGTATGATAGGATTACGTGGTAAGACTTCTTTGAGTACTTTTGTACTCATGTTTGTAATCAATATTTTAGAGGACTATACTACCCCTCAAATGATTCTATGTAGATGTTGACTTGACGAGTAAGCTAGCCACCGGTGGCGATCTAAAGACTTGTGAAGGGCCATTGTAGATAGAAAGGCTCCAACAAGCTTTCTTTCTTTCTAGAGTGCATACTCGGACATAGTTTGCTTCGCATGTGCTTGTATGATTGTATGACTTGAGTGTTGGGTCATGTGACCCCTACCTGTATGATTATGTTATGTATGGCTCCTCGGAGCCTCTTAAATAAAGTACTTGAGTTGTAGAGTTTTGTTGTGATGCCTTGTTGTATTTACTCATATCGGGCATATCGTGTATGATTGAAATGCTTGGTATGAGTGGGATCCGACAATCTAGTTGTTTATCCTTGGCAGCCTCTCATATGGGAAATGTAGTCTCGTGCTACGGCGATAGTAGTCCGTTCTGACCGGTTCACGGAGTCACGCTAGCCCAGCACTCTGCTTGGACACTTGGCGGCATGTGATTCATTTCGTTCCTATATACATCCCTTGAAATGTCACGCGGTGATACTTGGAGTCTGCCTAGCCTGCTACAGCCGGAATACGGAGTCCTGTTAGCCAGTGCTACAGCCCAAGTTCATCGTTGATGACCGACATGCTCGAAGTGTTTCATGTATGCTGTCCCCATAGGTTAGTGCCGCTTTGGGTTCACGACTAGCCATGTCGGCCGGGTTCTTTGTCATGTGGATGCTAGCGACACTATCATATCGTGAGCCAAAAGCTAAGCGGTCCCGGGCCATGGTAAGGCGACACCTGTAGAATACCGTCGTGAGGCCATAAAGTGATATGAGGTGTTACCAGCTAGGTCGATGTGACTTGGAATCGGGGTCTGACAGCGTTGGCATCGAGGCGAGGGCTGCTGAGGTTCGCTAAGCCAAACTGGTGAAGTTGAGTCTAGAAATGCTTTAGTTATATGTAGGGAATTGATTGTGGGAGGAGCGTAAGGCTCTTTTTACTCCTTTACCTTATGCCCTCGATCTGAGTCATCCTCTTCTCATTCAACGTGGGTATAGGACTAGGCTCTCTTCTCTCTAGGTTCACGTGTTACTAATCCGTAGTAACTTATAGGATTGTTGGTTACATCCTCGTTCGGTGCTACTAAATTTTAGTATGCTATCATTTGAACCGAACCTTGATATGATGTTGTTGAGTGGATTTGCAAATCTGATTTTGAATGTCTCAAATCTGATTTTGAGCATTCTGAGATGTTATGCTGCCCGATTTTCCTAGAAATTCTAATGCCTTTGCATTGTGGTTGTGCTTTCAGATGGCCACCGTTCCCAGAACCAAGTGGTTCGCTGACTCGTTGCATTGATGTGTGCGGTCACGGCCATGTTGGTTAGGGTGATGATTGAGGCTGGTTATCGATGGTATCCTGAATATACCGTCGAGGAGCGGTTTAGGATTTCAATCAAAGCCAATATCTATACGCGGTCGGTTTATCCATCTTACCGACTCTTGAGCCACTTCCTTTGTTCTTATGGGCTCGGAATCACTATTGGAATATGCATGCAAGATGCAGCCTATTCCATGATGACTATTATTCGAGCGGCGCTTTTTGAAACAACGATTTTATATGCGGATCCCTTCCAAGGGCGGCATTGG
>JAHIAM010020086.1:0-20585 GCA_021605205.1 Aegilops longissima
GTTCATCCCAGCTGTTCTTCACTTCGTAAATTAAAAGTTACTTTTACTACTCGACGATTCTCAAATTTTCTTCAAATTCTTCAAAGGTGTTTATTCTCCAAATCTTCATACATATGAACACCTCAAATCTCTTGACTCATTTCTCTACAATGATTTTCTTCAAGATTCCTCAATTGTGTGGATCTTCGATCTTACAACTCGAACCTAAGACAAAGAACGCTATTGAAATTCCTCAAGGCTTATCCGGTCAAAACCTCAAACTTGTTCTTTTGAAAACCCTCCGAGAACGATATGACCTCTTCAAATCCTCGACCTATACCTGTTCACAGTACAAATGTTCGCTGAATCCCTAGGTTCTCATCAACTTAACTCATTTGCAGCTCTCAAGAAAAACTGCACACTTCTTCGAGAACTCAATTGTTCAATTTCCTCACCAAGAAAATGGCTGATGGTAAGAAGCCGATAGGAGGAAAGAAACCCGAGGTCATGACAGCATTCAAATCCCCGAGGAAATATATGCTGACTATTGACACAGATGAGGAAAGCAAAATCAACGCAAGGTGCGATTCAGAAGATTGAACGGAGATGGGCACGGAATGGAAGGAATACCGATAGTAACACCAAGTACATGAAGAAATTCGCTAAATCCTCCATGCCCAAGAGCCCTTTGGCACCAGCCAAATAGTTGATCCCACTAGCGCCAAACGCGTGAGGACTTCCGATGATGGGCTAAACGCCACAAAGTTGCTAAGCAAGCAAAGGAAGCGTGAAGAAATTCAATGAGGATTCTCCGCTGTTGCCGTTAATCGAGGTCTCGGCCAAACCGAGGAAATCGATGCAAAGAAGTCCATAAGCCAAGGTTCATCATCCGTGCCTCACGGCCAAGTTCATCGCAGCCCTCCGTGCAAATTCCTCAAGCAAATTCTCACACCGCCATCGCTCCATCAAAGTCCTCAACCGTCCGTCCAAACCTTCGCCTATGCATCTAGCTACTTGTCAAATGACACCGAGGAACTTCTCCAAATTCAAACTGAAATTCAAGACCTCAAAGAAAACTTCGATACCCACTATGCTGATTGGCAAGGTGAAGACCAGATTCGCTAACCCGACGAAGAAATTCACAAGTGTTGCTGCCCAAAGGCAACATGAATTCCTCAGTCGGAGCCTCGCTTCAGCCCATCAAGAAAATGCCAAGACCACTGATAACGCTCAGCCCAGCGTAAGAAAATGTTGATTCCAGTGCTGATGATCCTATCCCAGCCACGAAGAATCGCCAGTGGCACCCACTAGTGGTGCTGCTCAAGAAATTGCTCAAGACAGGGAACTGCGACCGCTTGCTCTCAAGAAATCGCACAAATTCCTCAGCCCTCCTCGCACCAACTTCAACTCCAATTCTTCCATCCGCTTCGATGTGAAGAAAACCAAGGCTGCAGAACGAGCTGCTGTGAAGAAAAGGAAAGCATCACAAGCGCAGATTCTTCGGCCGCCAAGAAAATGAAGCCAATGACCAGCCCATTTGAAAACCCAATTGATGTTGTTCCAATTTCTCCATACCATCAAAGGAAGTTGTTCTTTTGGAGAAGACTATGAGATCCCAATCGGATCTGATGAAGAACATCAATCAGTCAAGGTCAGTCGTAAAAAATTGATGAAGAAATTGAAGTGGAAGCAATCCTTCAACCCCGCTTATTTCATCGACCATGAAATTTCTGCTGGTGCCGAGGAAATTGAAAATGAAGATGTGGATATTGGATGCACCACTCCAGTGATAAATGATGACTTTGGGAAAGTCAGATCCCAATACTCCTCTCTTCACCCCGCTCCAACAAGTTCCTCACTCTCTCGCACAAACAGTCCAAATGGACTCAAGAAAATCAACCGATCGGGTTCTCAGGCATGAAGAAATTCCAGCCACTAGTGCCGATGAAACCGCTGCATGCTAATCCTCGATCGCACTGTTGAGGAACAAGAAATTCTCAGTCAAGAACCTGAACTTGTGATTCCCGAGGTGGTGATGCAACTCATCGACACCCCTCGCCAAGCAAAAGAATCCGCTTCAACCAAGCAAAAGTTCAAGGCTGAAGATTTCTTTGCCGAGCACGTGTTCTTCATCAATATAATCCTTATGATTCTGCTCGATTAGGAAGAGGCGCTCGACTGCCAGCCAAGCCAACTTCTATTCCCCTGCTATTCAACAAGGACAAAATCTTCGATCATGCTCATATTCCTCATGTGGATATGGAGTCGCTGTGCTTTGAGCCGTCCTCCTTGTTCTTCACGACGCAGACTTCTAAACTTCTGACCGATATTTGTGACTGGAATGAAGAGCTAATTCTTCAGTTCTATGCAACCCTCAAGACATCACCGGAGACGCTCAAGACGTAAATTCATGGGTCTTAGATTGATGACTCGAAAACACTCACTACAAGGCACCGCAAGTGAATTGCTTCGCGTCCTACCACTCAGTCCTCCGCTTGATGGTGCACGTCAGATCTATGAAGAAAAAGAACTTTCAAATCACTATATGCAAGTGCCGATGAAGCCTTTGAAGCCAAGGCAGGCCCTAAGAACCAAATTCCTCATCAAGGAATTATTATATGTGCCTTGACAGTCTATCGAATTCGACGAAGACAATGAGTCCTATCAAAGGCCACGACTCAACGATGAAGAAGTCGCTGGCATCATGAAGAATATGCTTTTCAACATCATCCATGCATGCTCCCTGCCAATTTCCATGATTTCTTCATGAGGACTCGCTAACATTGCCATGTCACCTTTTGAGCTGAAGCCTTATGCGCTTTGGATTATGAGATTCATCAGGTCAAGGTTCGCTAAATTACAAGGCTGATACCTTGAACCACTGAGAGCTACCTGCCCCGATTGAAGTCCTCAAACGAAAATTACCTCAGCCGATGAGAAGGGCAAGGCACATCGCTGTGATCGATGAAGGCATTCGCCCATTGATGGACAGTTTCGCAAGCAAGCAGCATCCTACTCCACCAATGATGACTCGCCACACATGACTCAGCCAAAGCAAATACCTCAAATAAGCAAAGTCCTCAAGCTATCGCACCTGTGGTGATGACTCGATCGTGAGTTACTCCTCGCCTTCATCAAGGTTGATCGAATCATAAATTGGTCAAGCGCCGCTTGGTACTCTTCTTTACAACATGACCTCAACACACAATGCAGGAAGAAAACCACTACTACCTTCATGAAACCTTCAAGCGCACTCGGCTGTTCTTCACATGTCTATAGTGAAGAAGAACTGACTTATGGGACTCAAGGAAGAATTTGACTGGTCTGCACCTCCTCCAAGAAATTCAAGAAGGTCAAAGTTCCTTCTTTAGTGGCTAGCCTTATTCTTCATCTCGCGACATCGATGAAAATGAAGATTTGAAGACACTGCTGCTGGTCCTACTTCAACAACCAACCTCAACAATGCCGGTGCTCCGCCTTCAACTTGAAATTCTTCAAGAGCGTTAGTCCTCGCCGATCCTTTTGGTCATTTGATGACAAAGGGGAGAAATTTGAGTTAGTCTTCAAGCGGGTCTAGTGTTTTGTCTATATACAGTATTTTATTGTTACAACTCTCGCTCTTCCAAACCTTTATTGATCGAAGTAATCTTAAACCCGATGGTGCTTTTGATACTTTTGATGCATTATGCTCTTGCTCTATGCTCGATTACAGAGTTATGCTCTCGATTCTCGTGGAGCTCTTTTGAAAATCTTCATAGCAAATCGATTTGGGCTCGATACACTTGATGCATTACATTGCATAACATCAAGCACCATATTTCATCATGCATTTCAAATTCTTCATATTATATGTTAAATGTGTGTATGAATTACAAGATATAGGGGAGATCTCCATGATTCATTTCTTCAAATGTGCATTGCCTCAAAAGCAAATTCCTCACTATGCACATCTTCGTGGGGAGTTCTTCTATATCTTGCAATCAAATTCTCATTATCAAGATTTACACTTCATATGTTTATCCTCGTTGAAAACTTAACTTATGTTGTCATCAATCACCAAAATGGGGAGATTGTAAGTGCATCTAGTGCCCTTAGTGATTTTGGTGTATTGAAGACTTATAGGTTAAGTAACTAATGCATTTGTGAGTGTACACAGGCCTATAAGTCTATGAGGAGTTTGATATTTACAAAGGAAAGTCTAATTTCTAAAATGAAGTTCTTCAACTCAAGACTTTGATATTCAAGACTTTCAAGACTTTGAAAGTGAAGAAATTGGTGACCTTGAAGACTTGGTATTCATTTGAGGAACATGAAGGAAGACTTTTTGTTTTCGTGATTTCATTTTCTCTTCTTGAGTCATAGGAAACACTCAGATCGTTAAAGGGGGTCGAGGAAATACTAAGGAAAATTTCCATTTGATGCTCAACTCAAAATCCTACACCTACCAATCCCTTCGAGTGAAGCTTTTGAAATCTTACACAGCTTCACCAATTTCTTCAAAGGATGAGACGAAGCTCTTCCGTCGTCACGAGGAATTTGTTTCGACCGAGGAGTTAGGAATTCGCCAAAGGCGAATTGCCTACACAATGAGGAACATGATAGCCCCGAGGAATTTGATGTTCAAATTTCCGATCAAGGTGCCGTACATGCGCGCCACCTGTCCCAAAATATCTTATCCATCTAACGGTCATATCATTGAAGGGCATTTATGTCTTATCATGTCGGTCGCTCCTAGGCTATAAATAGCCGCCTTCACAACCACTAGTTGGTTGGCTGCTCCGAGAGAACTTGACACTTGTCATTTGAGAGCAACCCATCCTCCGAGGACTTTGAGCGTAAAATCATCAAGTGAGGAAAACCCAAAGTGAGGGAAAAAATCCCAAAAACCAAACTCCCTATAAACCCAAAGTGATTGAGCATCATCAAGAAATTGATCCTGCTGTGATCCGACGCTTGTTACCTTTGAAGACTGTGCTTCTTCCAGACGGTTAGGCCGCCAGGTCTAGAGTGTAAGTGCATCTAGTGCCCTTAGTGATTTTGGTGTATTGAAGACTTATAGGTTAAGTAACTAATGCGCTTGTAAGTGTACACAGGTCTATAAGTCTATGAGGAGTTTGATATTTACAGAGAAAGTCGAATTCTAAAATGAATTTCTTCAATCAAGAATTTGATATTCAAGACTTTCTCAAGACTTTGAAAGTGAAGAAATTGGTGTGATTCAAGACTTGGTATTCGCTGAGGAATATGAAGCGTGAAGACTTTTGTTTTCAGAGTTTCATTTTTCTTTCTTGAGTCATAGGAAACACCGCATCGTTAAAGGGGGTCGAGGAAATACTAAGGAAAAATTTCCATTTGATGCTCAACTCAAAATCCTCACCTACCAATCCCTTCGAGTGAAGCCTTTGAAATCTCATACAGCTTCAACATTTCTTCAAAGGATGTAGACGAAGCTCTTCTGGTCACCGAGGAATTTGTTCTCGATCGAGGAGTTAGGAATTCGCCAAATGTAATTGCCTACACACAGGAGGAACATGATAGCCCGAGGAATTTGATGTTCCAATTTCCGATCACGTAGGTACAAGGCCACCTGTCCCTAAAATATCTCCACCTAACGGTCATATCATTGAAGGGCATTTATGTCTTATCATGTCCTGCTGCTCCCTAGGCTATAAATAGCCGCCTCTACAACCACTAGTTGGTTGGCTGCCCGAGAGAACTTGACACTTGTCATTTGAGAGCAACCCATCCTCCGAGGACTTTGAGCGAAAATCATCAAGTGAGGAAAACCCAAAGTGAGGAAAACCCAAAACCAAACCCCATAAACCCAAAGTGATTGAGCATCATCAAGAAATTGATCCTGCGTGGATCCGACGCTTGTTACCTTTGAAGACTGTGCTTCTTCCAGACGGTTAGGGCCACGGTCTAGAGCATCCAAGAGGAATTGTGGATCGCCGAGTGACCAAGTATGTGAAGGTTTGAAGTCGCTCAAGACTTACCACGAGTGATTGGACGAGGTCTGCATGGACCTTAGTTCAAGGAGAATACGGTGAGGACTTGGTGTCCCGAGCTGCGTGCTCAAGGATCGGGTGTCCGGACCGCGGTCCTCGAGTTTAAATACTCAGCCGCCCAACTGCAGACGCATAACCGAGACAGCAGTTGAACTGGTCTACCAAATCATTGTCTTCACCAACCTAATCGGTTCTATTTCCTCAACCCTTTCATTTCCTCATTATCGTTGAGTGTTTGTTCATATCTGTGTTTGAAGACTTTGATCAAGACTTTCAATTTCCTCGCTCAATTTCTTCACCGCTTTGTCTTCATCTTGTGTTATCCTCGTGATTACGCTTTCGTCAGACTGTGATTGTCTTCATTTCATCATGATGACTATGCTTGTAATCTGCTATGCTTACTTCGAGTACTTATTCCGCTGCATGTATTTCTTCGCTAAGGAATTTCTCACCGCAAATTCCTCGCTGAAGAATTTGTAAAATTCTAAAAATCGCTTATTCACCCCCTCTAGTCGATATAACGACTTTCAATTGGTATCGAGCAAGGTACTCCTTGTTCGTGTGATTTTGGTTTAACCACCGGAGTTTTAGTTATGTCGACCGCAGTATGATCAAGGTCTCAGCAGGTGTCCTACCTTCGATGGGACGGACTACCCTCATCGAAGAACAAAATGCGTAATGCATCTTGAAGCAATTGACAACGATCTCTCGTATGTTGTGACAAAAGGTGTTTCCTCACCACACCTCTCCAATGATGCTGATGTGAAGAGATTCAAGCAACTCGATTCTCAAGTTAAGAATATCATATGTGGCCATCTGAGCAAAGGTCAATATGGAAGAGTGAGTGCTTTGGAATCTGCCAACTCATCCGGGACAGCTGTCCAAAGTAATGAAGGTGTTTCAACTCAGCGTGACTCTCGAGTTGATGTTCTTCGAATCTCTTCAACCGCTTCAAAAGACTCGACAACTAAAATGTTCAACAAACCTTCGATCGCTTCACCGACATCTCAAATGAGCTTCAAGCACTGGTGCCATCGACATCACCGACCATGAGGTGGTGAAGAAATTGCTAAGATCGCTTGATTCCTCATTTGACACTCGCACCGATGATACAAGAACGAGCTGACTACAAGTCTCTTGATCCTCGCCGATATCCTCGAAAGGCTAAATACTCACGAAGTTCCAGCTTGTGAAAAGAGAGATCTCTATGGTTCTCGCTATGGAAGAACACGCGCCTCAAGGCCAAGGCTGAATCTGAATCAGAGTGAAGAATCGTAGTAGCCTTGGAGATCCTCAAGAATTTGGCCAGAGCTAGCACCGCTCGTGAAGAAATTCCAGAAATTCACAAGACGTGGTCGTCTTGGAAAATCCTCAAGAAGCAGTGATTCCTCATCTAGTGACTATAAGCGAAGACTTTGCCACAAATGCAAGAAACCTGGTCACTATATCCAAGATTGTCCTCAGTGGGAAAAGGAATTAAGAAAGAAGAAACACAAGGATTACAGGTCTGATGACGTGAAGAAGAAGAAGAAATCATCAAAATCTTCATCATCAAAATCCTCAAAGCCTTCTTCTCACAAGAAGAGCAGCCCCAAAAAGGCTCTGCATTCATTGGCAAGGAAATGGACTCAAGCTGAATCGAGGAAAATGAGGAAGAGGAGGAGTCTCAAGAATCTGAATCTGTGTGGCTAGTCCGGCTCTTGCTATCGCTATGTTAGCAAGTCCATCTTCAACATCAAGAAACTGACTCACCGACAAAACTCGATGAGGAAAATGATGACTACGCCCCACCTATTGCTTCATGGCAAAAGGTGCCAAGGTACTCAATTACACCTCCTCCGAATCTAGTGAAAATGAATCGATGAGGATCTCAAGCCCAGCTACTCTAAACTTGCTAAGATTGCTATAAACAACAAAGGGCTTTTGAAAAGGTTCAAAACATGCTAGATAAGAGTGATGATATGTTAGGTGAAGAAATGGATCGACTCAAGCCCTCGATCGAAAATCTTCAGAGAGTTCATTAGGCTTGACAGCCTTCAAGGTCATCATAACACTCTCTTATCTCGATCATGAGAAACTTTCTTATGAATTTCTTCAAAGAAAGCAAGATCTTGAGAAGCTAAGAGCGAGTTATGAAGATCTTCGTATGAGCGCGATTCATTACTTGCTCAACAAATCAGCGCTTTCAAGAAGAATTTGTTCCTCCATGCTTAAAGTGCATTGAACGTGAATCGCTAATTCTTCACCAATGTTCAAATGCTTCAATCGTGTTAAATTCTTCACCTGCCTCGCTATCACTAATTCTCATCCGAGGACATTGCTAGTATCACCGACGATGCAGGTTGAAGGAATTGTACATGACAGTATGTACAAAAGCCTCAAAGGGCATCGACTTTTGTGATGTGCTTAAAAGCAGATCCTCAACAGAACCCTAGGAAAGAGGGTATTGCCTTTGAGAGGAAACTCAATGTCGATGGAACATATCGAAGCCCGAAAAGATCCCAAAACCTCATGGGTTGCTGCAAAGGGACCTCCAGCTGATCCATCTACCTTATCTGGTTTTACATGTGAATTTCTCATTCGATGATGAGTCATTTGACTCAAACTATAAACTGCTCAAAATCAGAATGGTGAAGTATTTGCTAGATATGTTGGCACTAATCTGCAGAACGGTCCCCTATGAAGAAAATCTGGGTTCCCAAGAAGTGCCTTGAAAGTCTTCAGTGAATGTCCTCATGACACCACCCGTGAAGAAAAGGAACCCCAGATCAAATTCTTCATATGGACCAAATTCTTCATATGGATCCAAGTCCTCATACGACCAAATTCTCACGTGGATCAAATTCTCAAAAGGATCAAAGTCCTCATATGATTATCATCGTATAATAACTCTCGCTTCAGGTAGAGCTAAGGGCTATGAATATGTGCATTATTCTTCAAACCAATATGTTCATAAGTCCTCAAGAATTTCTCCGCTTATTCATATGCTTACCCTAACCCCTCTTATGTGAAACGAAATGGTTTGGCCTCTATGCCACCATTCTCATATGGTGCTCGCAGAATGATGAACTTTGCCACCCCTTCGATGTGGGTGGTGAAGAAAAGAACTAATCTCTTCAGTAGGGTCAGTCTCCAGACGCGCTCTCAACGCTCAAGAATTTGTCGGGGCCCCACAAAATTGCTCAAAGGACGCAGTTAATCATGATGAAATGAACTTTCATTTCACACGCCCTCATACTACTTATCTCGAATACCGATCGATGAAATTCATCCGATGAACTTGATATCATATTCTTCACCGATGAAGTATATGAGATCGTAAGTTGTACTAATTCATCCGCAGGATGATCAACCCAAAGCCACCGAAAGGGTTCTCGATAGTGGATGTACAAATCACATGACCGGTGACAAGAATCTATTGATGGATGCTCCCTTATCACCGCCACATCTCAAGCATATCATCTTTGCCGACAAAGGCAAAAGTCGTATTGGGACTTGGTAAGGTTGCTATCTCTAAGGACATGCACATGGACAAAGTCATGCTTGTTGAGTCTTTAGGATATAACCTCATGTCGCCTCAATGCTTTGTGATCTTGATATGGTTGTTATCTTTGGCAAGTATCGCTGTGTTGTGATTATGGAAGTCGACAATTCCAAAGTCTTCAAGGCTTTAGGAGAGGAGACTTGTATATTGTTGATTTTTCCACAGACCACAACCAGCCGTGTGTCTACTTGCAAAAGCTTCGTATATTGGCTATGGCATCGATTTACTTGGTCACGCAGCATGAGGAATTTGCACACGCCATAAGAAGAAGCATGTCATTGGCATTGAGAATGTCAAATTCTCAAGGATCACTTATGTGAGCCCGTGAAGCTGGAAAATGACCAAGGCCAAGCATCCAAATAAGACTATCATGACCACTACTCGCCCCTTCAATTGCTTCACATGGACCTCTTTGGTCCCAATCATTACTCAGTCATTACTAATGATGCATCACTATATGGCTTTGTTATTGTTGATGATTACTCTCGCACACATGGGTACACATTGTTACTTAAAATCAAGTGTGAAATCTTCAAACGATTTTCCTCGAGGGCTTCAACCAACTTTGGTGTGAAGATCAAGCACATCGAGTGACAATGGAACTGAGTTCAAGAATTCGGTCTTGATGATTATCTTGATGAACTTGGTATTACTCATGAGTTATCTGCCCTTATACTCCTCAAAGAAATGGCGCCGTGGAGCGCAAGAACAGAACTCTTGTTGAGATGGCTCGCACTATGCTTGATGAATACAAAACGCCTAGTCGCTTCGGATTGAAGCAATTGACATCGCGCGCTACATCATCAACAGAGTATATCTTCACAAATTCTTCAAGAAGACTGCCTATGAACTCCTCAACGACAAGAAACCCAATGTAAGTTATTTCAAAGTCTTCGTGCTAAATGCTGGATTAGAGATCCTCACCACCACTCTAAATTTGCACCGAAGCACATGAAGGTTTTATGCTTGGTTACGAAAGGACTCGCGACACCTACAGTAGTCTTCAACATCGACTTCACAAGATTGTTGACATCAGAGATGTGCGGTTCGATGAAACTAATGGCTCGCAAAGAGAGCACCTACCTTCGTGTGTTAGATTAACCAGCACCGAGGATTCTATCAGTTCAAGGCAACCGAGGATGTCATTCCCATCAAGAAACTGCTCAAGAATTCATTCTCGACGCGAAGAACGCCGAGCTGATGCACCAAGATAATGTCAAGAAAATGGTGCCGAGGAAAATGATCAAATTCTCAAGACAACTAGCTCATCCTCGCGGTAAAAAGAAGTGCAAGTTGACAAGATCATCGATGACATTGAAGCGCCAGTCCTCTCACTCGCTCAAAAGCTTCACACTTATCTAACTTTGTGGGCACTATGCTTTTGTCTCTATCACAGAGCCCACTAAGGTAGATGAAGCATTTCGAGCCGGAGGATTCAGGCCATGCAAGAAGAATTACATCAGTCCGAGCTCAACAACGTCTGGGAACTGGTCAAACGCCCAGATCCTCGCAAGCATAATATCATTGGCACAAAGTGGATCTACCGCAACAAGCAAGATGAAAATGGTCTTGTGGTGAGGAATAGGCACGACTAGTAGCTCAAGGCTACACGCAGGTTGAAGGAATTGATTTCGATGAAACTTTTGCACCTGTCGCTAGACTTGAGTCTATTCGATATTACTCGCCTATGCTAACCATCACAATATCACTTTATATCAAATGGATGTGAAAAGTGCATTCCTCAATGGTAAGCTTGAGGAAGAAGTATATGTTGCTCAACCCCTGTGTTTTGAAGATCCAAAGAATCTCGACAAAGTCTTCAGACTAAATAAGGCCTCTATGGCTCTCAAGCAAGCCCCTCAAGTGGTATGATACATTGAAGGAATTCTTCGTGAAGAATGGCTTCACACCCGGTTCACTCGAATTCTACTCTTTACTAAATCTTATGATGGTGAACTGTTTGTGTGCCAAATATATGTTGATGATATTATCTTTGGCTGTATCGACCAACGTTATAGTGATGAATTTGCCTATATGATGAGTGAAGAATATCAAATGTCTATGATGGAGAGTTGAAATTCTTCTTAGGTCTTCAAATTCACAACAACACAATGGCATATTCATATCTCAGAGAAATACCTCAAAGATGTCCTCAAGAAATTCGCATGCAAGATTGCAAAGGTGTCAAAATTCCTATGCCCACAAATGGCCATCTATGCAATCGATGAAAATGGTATTGACTTCGATCACAAGGTATACCGCCCATGATTGGTTCTTTATTGTACTTATGTGCATCTAGGCCAGATATAATGCTTAGTGTTTGCATGTGTGCCCGATTTCAAGCTACACCAAGGAATCACACCATAAGGGTGTGAAGCATATTCTTCGATATCTAGCTCACACACCAACACTAGGATTATGGTACCCCAAGGGCTCTACTTTTGATCTCATTGATATTCGACTCGACTATGCTGGTGATCGTGGACCGCAAGTCAACATCTGGTACTTGTCATTTCTGACGATCTTTTGGTCCGTTGGTCCTCAAGAAACAGAATCTGCGATCACCGTCCATCATCGTGGAAGCTGAATACATTGCTGCTGGCTCTCGTTGTGCTCAATTACTATGGATGAAGCAAACCTCAAGGACTACGGCATCAACGTGAAGAATGTGCCTCTCATCGTGACAATGAGAGTGCCATCAAGATTGCTCACAACCCAGTTCAGCACTCAAGACAAAGCACATTCAAATTCGCCATCATTTTCTTCGTGATCATGTGTTGAAGGGCTTACATCTCCATCGAAAGCACGTGAAGACTCAAGAACAGCTAGCTGATATCTTCACTAAGCCCTTGGATGAGAAGAGATTTAGCAAGTTGCGTGTGAGCTAAATATCTTAGAATCTTCGAACGTTCTTTGAAAAGGACACACATCCTAACACTTATGCAAAATTGATGACTTAGATGTGCAACACATGAAGAAACGTTTTCTTCAATCAATGAAGAATAACACTCTAAATGTGAAGAAATTAATGAAGAATTTGATTCTCGTAACCCACGACAATTGTACGCTGTGTCTGAAATCATCATTCTTATATGGTGGGTCACGCCACCACCAAAGTTGAAAATCTTCAATTTGAGTTTTCCTCGCTTTTGAAATTCTTCGCTTTTTGAAATTCTTCAGTTTTTTCAAATTCTTCAGCTTTTTCAAATTCTTCAACTTTGCAAATTCTTCACTATTTCGCTGCTTTTTCATTGGCTATATATATATATATGGATTTATGTCCTCTACAAAGATTCACTTATGGCTATTTCTTCAAGTCGCTTCGCTAAGTGAATGTGATCGACCTTCCTCTATGCTATACTCAACCCAATCCATTCACAAATTCTTCATGTGCGCTCTACTTTGAAACTCGCTCAAATTCTTCATCGTGTCCTTGATAGTGAAGAAATTGCAACGGAACTTTTAAAACGAATCTTATCAAAACTTCGATTTTATCATTAAACTGCTCCGCATCCCACGATGCATTATTATATCCACCCACGATCGCACACGATCTCCACTACACCAGACGTGGGTGACACATGTCGAGAAGGAAGCGGTCAGGCACGCTCGTCCTAAATCTTCGACGAGCCGCTTTTCACCGTGGGCTATAAATATTCTCTCCCTTCCTCACTTTACTCCGCCGATCTCTCTCCCGCCGAGCTCCTCGAAACCCTAGCGCCGCTATCCATCGTCGCCGTGAGGAAAAGCTTCACCGCTTTGACCTTCTTCGACGACGCTTCTACCGACCGTGGAATTTCTTCACACCGCCGCCGTAGCTGATTTCCTCTGCAAGTTAGGGCGGAGAAGATCTGAACGATTTAACTTCTAAACTGTTCATCTCAGTTCGTGTTCTTCACTGTAAATTAAAAGTTACTTTTATTTACTCGCTTTGATTCTCAAATTTTCTTCAAATTCTTCAAAGGTGTTTATTTCAAATTCTCACACATATGAACACCTCAAATCTCTTGACTCATTCTCTAAGCTATGATTTTCTTCAAGATTCCTCAATTGTGTGGATCTTCGATCTATACAACTCGAACCTAAGATAAAGAACGCTATTGAAATTCTTCAAGGCTCATCCGTCAAAATCCTCAAACTTGTTTTTTTGAAAACCCTCCGAGAACGCGATATGACCTCTTCAAATTCCTCGCACCTATACTGCTCATGTACAAATGTCCGCCGCTGAATCCCTAGGTTCTCATCAACTTAACTCATTTGCAGCTGCTCTCGAAGAAAACTGCACACTTCTTCAGAGAACTCAATTGTTCAATTTCCTCAACCAAGAAAATGGCAGATGGTAAGAAGCCTCAGAAGGGAGGAAAGAAACCTGAGGTCATGACAAGATTCAAATCCCCGAGGAAATATATGCCGACTATTGCACACCGATGAGGAAAGCAAAAATCAACGCAAGGTGCGATTCAGAAAATTGAACGGAGATGGGCACGGAATGGAAGGAATACCGCTATGTTACACCTAAGTACATGAAGAAATTCGTAAATCCTCCATGCCCAAGAGCTCCTTTGGCACCAGCCAAATAGCTGATCCCACTAGCCAAACGCGTGAGGACTTTCCGATGAATGGGCTAAACGCCAAGCTGTTGGCTAAGCAAGCAAAGGAAGCGTGAAGAAATTCAATGAGGATTCTGCTGCGTCTACATCGAGGTCTCGCCAAGCCAAGAAATCGATGCAAAAGAAGTCTCGCAATAAGCCAAGTGCTTTCATCTATGCCTCACGCCAAGTTCCTCAAGAGTTCTTCCAGGCAAATTCTCAAGAAAGCAAATTCCTCACACCGCCATTGCTCCATCAAAGTCCTCACTGTCTGGCCCAAACCTTCGCCTCCTGCACTCTAGCTACTTGTCAAAGGACTGCTGGATTTTCAATTGCCTCGTGCACTTCAGAAATTCTCACCGCTTTCAATTCTTCATCAGGCCCGACGACGAAGACAAAAGCAACAGCGGACGGGTCCTCGCCATACCAAGGAAGAAACAGCTTGTCGCCCACGTACATCTCGATGATGAGGCATCTGATGAAGAACTTGAAGAAATCATCGAGACCGCTGTTAGAGCCGCAAGAGCCAAGGAACAGCTGTGCCACTGCTTTTGGACCCAAGAAAGTCCTCGATTTCATCGACCGCACAACGATCCCAATACCCTCTCGCTCGATCTTCCTTTGACACCTGGTCAAAGTCATATGTTGACTCACTTCATCGCTGAAGAAAATGGAAGTTCGAGAAGGCAAAGGAAATCAAGAAGGCTCAATATAAGAAGGAGAGGTTTCAAGAAAATGTTGTCAAGATGACACCGAGGAACTTCTTCAAGCTCAAACTGAAATTCAGAACCTCAGAAGAACTTTGACACGCACTATGCTGATTGGCAAGTTGTCAAGACCAGATTCGCTAACTGACGAAGAATCTCACAAGTGTTGCTGCACCTGCAACATGAAACCTCAGTCGAAGCATCCGCTCAGCCTAATGAAGAAAATGCCAGGAATGCCGCCAAGCTCAGCCTGCTGAAGAAAATGCTGAATCCAGGGCTGATGAAGAAATTCCAGCCGCTGAAGAATTGCCAGGCACCCACTAGTGGTGCTACCAAGAAATCGCTCAAGTCAGGCAACCGCATCGCATACCAAGAAACTGCTCAAGACAGGGAACTGCATCATTGTCCTAAAGAAACTGCCCCAAATTCTCACGCTACTCCTCACCAACTCCCACTCCAATTCTTCCATCCGCTCGATGTGAAGAAACCAAGGCCGCGGAAAGAGCTGCTGTGAAGAAGAGAAAAGCATCACCTGCGCTTGATTCTTCGTCAAGAAAATGAAGCCAATGACCAGCTCCGTTGAAAACCCGATTGATGCTATTCCAATTTCTCCATACCATCAAAGGAAGTAGTTCCTTTGGAGAAGAATATGAAATGCCAACCGATCTGATGAAGAACATCAATCTCCTGCTCGTTCGAGAAAATTGATGAAGAAATTGAAGTGGAAGCTGTCCTTCAACCCCAGCCATTCCTCATCGCATCATGAAATTCCTCAAGATGGTGCCGAGGAAATTGAAATGAAGATGGATATTGGATGCACCACCAGAATCAATGATGATTTTGGGAAAATCAACATCCCAATACTCCGCTTCACCCCGCTTCAACAAGTTCCTCACCACCCGCACAATCTGCCCAGACGACTCAAGAAAATCAACCCACGAGTCCTCAGGCATGAAGAAATTCCAGCGAAACTGCTGCCGATGAAACTGCTGCTGCTGCCAAAATCCTCAGATCGCATGTTGAGGATCAAGAAATTCCTCAAGTCAAGAACCTGAACTTACGGTTCCAGAGGTGGTGATGCAACCGACCGACACCCTCCGCCAAAACAAGAATCCATTCTCAACTGCAAAAAGTTCAAGGCTAAGGATTTCTTTGCCGAGCATGTGTTCTTCATCGAATATAATCCTTATGACTCGCTCGGATTAGGAAGAGGCGCTCGACTGCCAAACAAGCAAACTTCTATTCTTGCTTTTCAACAAGGACAAAATCTTCGATCATGCTCATATTCCTCATGTGGATATGGAGTCACCGCCAGGCTTTGAGCCCGCCCTAAGTGTTCTTCACGATGCAGGTCTTCTCAACTTTTGCACCGATATATGTGATTGGAATGAAGAGCTAATTCTTCAGTTCTATGCAACCCGCACATCACCGAGATGTCAAGATGTGACTTCATGGGTCTTGATTGATGACCGAAACACTCACTACAAGGCTCCAGAAGTGAATTGCTTCGAGCCTTCCACTCAGTCCTCCAGCTTGATTTGCACGCCGATCTATGAAGAAAAGGAACTTTCAAATCACTATATGCAAGTGCCGATGAAGCCTTTGAAACCAAGGCAAGCTCCAAGGACCAAATTCTCGTCAAGGAATTGTTATATGTGCCTCTAACGTTCATCGAATTTTGTCGAAGACTATGAGTCCTATCAAGGGCCACGACTTAATGATGAAGAAGTCGCTGGCATCATGAAGAATATGCTTTTCAACATCATCCATGGCGCTCTGGCCAATTTCCATGATTTCTTCATGAGGACTCGCTAACATTGCCATGTCACCTTTTGAGCTGAAGCCTTATGCACCTTGGATTATGAGATTCATCAGTCAAGATCTTCACCGAATTACAAGGTCGACACTTTGAACCACCGCAGCTACCTGCCTCCGATTGAAGTCCTCAAACGCCAATTGCCTCACCGATGAAAAGGGAAAGGCTATCGCTGTGATAGATGAAGGCATTCGCCCATTGATGGACAGTTTCAAAGCAGATCTTACTCCACCAATGATGACTCGCCACACATGACTCAGCAGAGAAATACCCGCTATACAAAATCCTCAAGGAATCGCACCTGTGGTGATGATCGATCGTGAGTTACTCCTCGCTTTCATCAAGGTTGATCGTAATCACAAGTGGGTCAAACGCCGCTTGGTACTATTCTTTACAACATGACCTCAACTCACAATGCAAGGAAGAAAACCACTACTATCTTCATGAAACCTTCAAGCGCATCTGGCTGTTCTTTCACATGTCTACAATGAAGAAGAACTGAAATCAATGGGACTCAAGGAAGAATTTGACTGGTCTGCACCTCCTCCTCCAAGAAATTCAAGAAAGTCAAAGTTCCTTCCTTAGTGGCTAGCTCCTATTCTTCATCTCGACACCGATGAAAATGAAGATTTGGAAGACACTGCTGGTCCTACCTCAACGAACAACCCCGATAATGTCAAGGGCCCATCTTCAACTTGAAAATCTTCAAGAGCGTTAGTCCTCGCCGATCCTTTTGGTCATTTGATGACAAAGGGGAGAAATTTGAGTTAGTCTTCAAGCGGTCTCTGTTTTGTCTATATACAATATTTTATTAAGTTACAACTCGCTCTTCTCAAACCTTTTATTGGATCGAGTTGTAATCTTAAACCCGATGGTGCTTTGATACTTTTGATGCATTATGCTTTTGCTCTATGCTCTGATTAAAAGTATTGATATGCTGATCCTTGTTATGCTCGATCTCATGAGCTCGTGAAAATCTTCAAATCGCTTGGGATCTGATATCTGAAGAGTTTCAAATTCTCATACGCATTGGGCTGATACTCTTTATGCATTATTTTGCATGCTCGCATATCATCAAGCACCATATTTCATCATGCATTTCAAATTCCTCATATTATATGTTAAATGCGTATGAATTACAAGATATAGGGGAGATCTCCATGATTCAATTCTTCAAATGTGCATTGCCTCAAAAGCAATTTCACTATGCACATCTTCGTCGGGAGTTCTTCTATATCTTGCAATCAAAACCTCATTATCAGTGATTTACACTTCATATATTTATCCTCGTTGAAAACTTAACTCAGATTGTCATCAATCACCAAAAGGGGAGATTGTAAGTGCATCTAGTGCCCCTTAGTGATTTTGGTGTATTGAAGACTTATAGGTTAAGTAACTAATGCTTTGTAAGTGTACACAGGTCTATAAGTCTATGAGGAGTTTGATATTTACAGAGAAAGTCGACTTAAAATGAATTTCTTCACCTCAAGAATTTGATATTCAAGACTTTCTCAAGACTTTGAAAGTGAAGAAATTGTGTGATTCTCAAGACTTGGTATTCGCTGAGGAATATGAAGCGTGAAGACTTTTGTTTTCGAGTTTCATTTTTTCTTTCTTGAGTCATAGGAAACACCGATCGTTAAAGGGGTCGAGGAAATACTAAGGAAAAATTTCCATTTGATGCTCAACTCAAAAATCCTCACCTACCAATCCTTCGAGTGAAGCCTTTGAAATCTCATACAGCTCAGTCAACATTCTTCAAGTGATGAGACGGCTCTTCTTCCGTCATCACCGAGGAATTTGTTCTGACTGAGGAGTTAGGAATTCGCCAAAGGCGATTGCCTACACAAAGGAGGAACATGATAGCCCGAGGAATTTGATGTTCCAATTTTCGACTGCTGCAAAGTTCAAGCCGCCTGTCCCCTAAATATCTCCACCTAACGGTCATATCATTTAAGGGCATTTATGTCTTATCATGTCGGGCTGCTCCTAGTAGGCTATAAATAGCCGCCTCTACAACCACTAGTTGGTTGGCTGCTCCGAGAGAACTTGACACTTGTCATTTGAGAGCAACCCATCCTCCGAGGACTTTGAGCGAAAATCATCAAGTGAGGAAAACCCAAAGTGAGGAAAATCCCAAAACCAAACCCCTATAAACCCAAAGTGATTGAGCATCATCAAGAAATTGATCCCGCGGATCCGACGCTTTTACCTTTGAAGACTGTGCTTCTTCCAGCACGGTTAGGCGCCACGGTCTAGAGCATCCAAGAGGAATTGTGGATCGCCAAGTGACCAAGTATGTGAAGGTTTGAAGTCGCCAAGACTTACCACGAGTGATTGGACGAGGTCTGCGGACCTTAGTTCAAGGAGAATACGGTGAGGATTTCAGTGTCCTCGAGCTGGTGCTCAGGATCGGGTGTCCGGATCATGTGGTCTCGAAGTTTAAATACTCAGCCGCCCAACCGACGCATAACCGAGACAGCAGTTGGAACTGGTCTACCAAATCATTGTCTTCACCAACCTAATCAGTTCTATTTCCTCAACCCTTTCATTTCCTCATTATCGTGTTGAGTGTGTTTGTCATTTCGTGTTTGAAGACTTTGATCAAGACTTTCTCAATTTCCTCGCCTCAATTTCTTCACCGCTTTGTCTTCATCTTGTGTTATCCTCGTGATTACGCTTTCAGACTGTGATTGTCTTTATTTCATCATGATGACTATGCTTGTAATCTGCTATGCTTACTTCTGAGTACTTATTCCGCTGCATGTATTTCTTCGCTAAGGAATTTCCTCACCAAAGCAAATTCCTCATGAAGAATTTGTAAAATTCATAAAATCGCCTATTCACCCTCTAGTCGATATAACGCATTTAACATCTCATATGGTCCATGACGTTCAAAAATCTTTGAAGTCCTGATTCTAAGCCTAACATGGTGCACTAAACTATCAAGTAGTCATCATATTGAGCTAAAACGTTCATAACTTGCATCGCTCCCGCATAGGTCCGTACCTCCGGCATCAAGGACATAATTCTTCTGTGCAGCAATGAGGACAATCCTCGGATCACGGATCCAATCCGCATCATTGCTACTAACATCTTTCAACACAGTTTTCTAGGAACATATCAAAATAAACATATGAAAGCAACAACGCGAGCTATTGATTTACAACATAATTTGCAAAATATACCAGACTAAGTTCATGATAAATTTAAGTTCAATTAATCATATTATTAAGAACTCCCTTAGATAGACATCTCTAATCATCTAAGTGATCCTGATCCAAATCAACTAAACCATAACCGATCATCACGTGAAATGGAGTAGTTTTCAATGGTGAACATCACTATGTTGATCATATCTACTATATGATTCACCGACCTTTGGTCTCGGTGTTGAGGCCAATCTGCTTAGGCTCGCAAGTTTAACCTGAGTATTCTGGGTGCAAAACGGCTTGCACCCGGTAGATGGATGAAACTTATCACACCCGATCATCACGTGGTGTTGGGCCACGAACTTTGCAAGGTGCATACTGGGAGAACACTTTTATCTTGAAATTTAGTGAGAGATCATCCTATAATGCTACCGCAATCAAAGCAAGATAAGATGCATAAAAGATAAACATCACATGCAATCAATATAAGTGATATGATATGGCCATCATCATCTTGTGCTTGTGATCTCCATCTCGGCAATCATGATCACCATCGCCACGGGCGACACCTGATCTCCATCGTAGCATCGTTGTCGTCTGCCAACTATTGCTTCTCGACTATCGCCTGCAGTGATAAAGTAAAAATTCGAGCTTGCATTTCATACAATAAGCGACAACCATATGGCTCCGCCGTGCCGATAACTGGGTTACAAAACATGATCATCTCATACAATAAAATATAGTATACGCCTTGACCATATCACATCACAACATGCCCTGCAAAAACAAG
>JAHIAM010020090.1:0-11681 GCA_021605205.1 Aegilops longissima
GTGTAGTTTTCGCCCACACAATGTTGATCGAGCGACGGCCGGAGAGCATGGGGGTGACTTAGATGGGTTATTGGGCTGTTTTGGAGGGGTGTTGGGCTGCAACAAAAAGGGCCTTCTGCGAGTCTCGGTTAACGTTGGAGTACCAAGCAGGCTCCAATGACCCGAAACTTGACGGTGAATCTCGAATTGTTATACAAGGCCACTAGACAAACCTCGGTCCATTTCGAGGAAAGGTTTAATACCCGCACGGCGGAAGCGTAAAAGGACAGCAAGGAGATAGGAGTCTCGGATTGCAAAGCGGACAACAGGAAAAAATGTTAGGAATCATGAGGGCGAACACATTATGCAATACGATGCACATGATGACATAATATAAAATGCATGACATGGACAAAATGCAAAATGAAGAAAACCCAACCCAGGAGGATATCATATATCGATGCGAAAATGGCAAGAGTTGGAGTTACAAATATGGAAAGTTACTTGGGGGTGTTACAACACTCCACTACAAGAGGATCTCGTCCAGAGATCTAGGATTGAAAAGAACTCCGGATGCTCAGAGCAGGAGGTGATCCTCAACGCTCCAGGTAGCTTCTCAAATTGAGACGGTGTGACCACTTCACTTTCGAGAATTTGATTGACTTGTTGCGAGTCTTGCGCTCGGTTTCTTCAAGAATAACAGCAGGGTGCTCATGATAAAGAGATCTTCTTGAAGGTCAATCTCTTGAAGTTGATAGTGCGTTCGGGGTCTTGAAACTTGCTTGCGAAGCTGTGACACGTGAAACATGTCGTTTTACTGCGTTGCAAAGTTGGATGGAAGCTCAAGTTGATAGGCGAGATCGCCTCTTTTCCCCAATAATCTTGAAAGGACCCACATATCTGGGGGCAAGCTTCCCTTTGATACGAAGCGGACGAGTGCCTTTCATTGGAGAGGCAGCGGAGGTAGCATGGTCTCCGATTCAAAGTCACATCACGGTGCTTATCATCATAATAGCTCTTACGGTAGCGATTGCGTGGCTCGATACCAACATGTCACGCCCCGATGCGGCTATATCTACGCGCTGTCGTCGAAAGCCGACTTAGAGAGCATAACCGCATTGAAAGCAATGTAGCAAGTGAGGTAAATCTTCCACCACCCATGTAATAATTAAGGGAAAGATACATAGTTGGCTTACGTGATGCATACTTCACACCAGTACATAAATAAACATCCATCATTGAGTACACTCAAGGTCCGACTACTGAACCAAAATAAAAGAAAGATACCCCAAATGCTATACACGGATCCCAGATCGTCCCAGCGAGCACCACTAAATGATCATAAAACGACACATAATAGCGACCACGTTCCTCGTCGAACTCCCACTTGAGCTCGGTTGAATCACACCTTGGCCTCGCCGGAACTGCCTGCTTGTTTTGGAAGTGTCGTGAGTCACGGGGACTCAAGCAATCTCACACCCTTGAGATCAAGACTATTTAAGCTAATAGGAAGGACAGAGTAGTAAAAAGTGGAGCTGCAGCAAGCAAGCTAGCATATATGGTGGCTACATCGCAAAAGAGGCGCGAAGAGGAGCAAAACACGGTCGTGAAACTAGTAATGATCGAAGTGATCTGGACTACTTACGTCGGACATAACTCCAACACCGTGTTCACTTCCCGGACTCCAGCAGAGAGAGACCATCAAAGTTACAACCTCTTGATGTGTATTTTATATGCAGGTCAACTTTGGGTTTCTAGCGGACGGTTAACAAATTCCCAAATCAGCTAAGCAGAGCTGAAATCAACAACAACAGGACACCTACTTTGCATGCTTGTGCTAGTCACCACATAGATCACAAAAATACATGGCATACACCCCTGGAAAGATGACATGGCATTTTACAAAACACATGTAGGACTCAATTCATAGGGTGCACATATTAATCATGGCAAAAATAACAAAAGTGCAAGTCTGATAAAAATCGAAACTAACAGCACATAGCACTCTTCCAACAGCATTTCGGGCATCAAGATGAGCTCAAATGTAAAAGATGCAATGGAATTAAATGATCTACTCTTGAGGCGAACATTTTGACATATTATCTGTGAAAAATGGATCTCTGGATGCGAAGATATAATATTGAAAATTGCACAAAATTACAAGAGATCTCGAGACTTAGGAAAAAAAAGGGGGAGAAGAGAAGTCAGCCAACGTCGTGGCCCGAGGCGGATCAGATCGGCAGCGGAAATGCTTGTGGCGGCCTTGAGCCGAAGCCTTCAGGCTGACCGAAAGCTGGCTGTGGCGAATCCAGCGGCGAGCGCACCCGAGCAAGACGGCGGAAGCTGTAAGGCAGGCGTGAGGCAGCCAGATCCAGCAGCAGGCGACGGACTCAGCCGAAGCGGAAGAATGAACCTGGCCCGTGGCAGCAACGGAGAAGCAGCCGTGAGCCTTGAGCGCGGCAGCCCTGCCTGACCAATTCGGCCAGTGGGCAGAATCACAAGCCCAGCCTTGCCCGCAAAAGTGGGCGGCCAATGGTATCGCATTGTAGCCCTACTACTTGGAAGCTGGCCAAGCAGCGAAGCGATTGTCCGTGGCAGTAGAATTTATCCGGAGCGAGGAAGAAGAAAGGCTAGGGTTTCGAGGTGGGAATTGATCCAGGGATTTGGACAGGAGGGTTTGTTTAAATAGGCATAGAGGGAACTAGGAGAGTCAAATGAGGTGTAGTTTCATACTACGATCGTGATCGAGCAGACGGAGAGCATGGAGGTGACTTAGATGGGTTATTGGGCTGTTTTGGAGGGTGTTGGGCTGCAACTTAAAAGAGCCTTTTGAGAGTCACGGTTAACCGTTGGAGTACCAAGCAGCTCCAAATGACCCGAAACTTGACCGGTGGTCTCAAGGGTTATTATACAAAGGCCACTAGACAAACCTCGGTCCATTTCGAAGGTTTAATACCCTACTGCGAGAAAAAAGCGTAAAAGGACAGAGAGATAGGAGTGCGGATTGCAAAGCGGACAGCGGGATAAGTCTTTGAATCATGAGGCGAACACGTATGCAAATCGATGCACATGATGACAGAATATAAAATGCATGACATGGACAAAATGCAAAATGAAAAACCCAACCACGGAGGAAATCATATATCCATGCGAGAATGGCTAGGGCTGGAGTTACAAATATGGAAAGTTACTTCGGGAGGTTACAACACTCCACCACTACAAGAGGATCTCGTCCGAGATCTAGGGCTGAAAACTCCGGATACTCGAATGGATGATCCTCTCGCTCCCGGTAGCTTCTCGGTTGAAATGGTGACCACTTGACTGAAATTTGATTGACTTGTTGCGAGTCTTGCGCTCGGTTTCTTCAAGAATAACAGGGTGCTCATGATAAGAGATCTTCTTGAAGGTCAATCTCTTGAAGTTGATAGTGCGTTCAGGAGTCTTGAAGCACTTGCGAAGGCTGTGACGTGAAACACATCGTACTGCGTTTGCAAAGTTGGATGGAAGCTCAAGTTGATAGGCGAGATCGCCTCTTTTCCCAATGATCTTGAAAGGACCACGTATCTAGGGCAAGCTTCCTTTGATCTTTGGGCGGCAGTGCCTTTCATTGGAGAGCAGCAGCGGTAGGCATGGTCTCCGATTCCAAAAGTCACATCACGGTGCTTATCATCATAATAGCTCTTACGGCGCGATTACTTAGCGGCTTTGAGATTCTCACGAATGATCTTGCACATATCTTACATACGTGATCAAGTCATTGCCAAGAAGTTGGCGTTCACTGTCTCGAGACCAATTGAGAGGGATGCACTTTACTACCATAGAGAATTTCGAATGGGGCCTTGCCGAACTTCGCTTGGAAGCTGTTGTTGTAAGAGAACTTCGGCATATGGAAGACAATCTTCCACTTCATACGAAAGAAATGACACAAATACGAGCATATCTTCAAGGATTTGATTTACTCGCTCAACTTGGCCCTTGTTTGAGGATGGAAAATGTCTTTGAAAGCGAATGTTGGTGCCCATGGCCTTACAAGAAAAGAATCCCAAAACTTGGAGGTAAAGATGCTGCCACAGTGCAGAAGAGATCACTTGTGGAATGCCGTGCAAGGAGACAATCACAGAGAGTGTATAGCTCGCCATGGCGAGCTGCTGTGATGGATTCTTTGATAGGAAGAAAATGAGCCACTTTAGTAAGCTTGTCAATGACAGCGAAGATAGCATCATTTCCACGCTTGGACTTTGGAAAACGAGTCAAGAAGTCCATTTCAATATGATCAAACTTCCATTCAGGAATAGCAAGAGGTTGGAGAACCACGGCTGGTCTTTGGTGTTACCTTTCACTCTTCTGCGAGGACATCACATTCATTCACGAATTGAGCAATTTCTCGCTTCATTGGAGTCCACCAATATACTGCTTGAGGTCATGGTACATCTTCGTACTTCGGGATGAATGGATAGAAGCGAATGTGAGCCTCGTTCATAATGACTTTTCATGAGATCACCCTTAGGAACCACAATCCGGTCCTCAAAGAGCAGTGTCTTTGTCATCATGCATGGAAGCTTGCACTTGTGAAATGCCCTTATCGATACCACGTTTCACCTTTTTCACCATGGCATCCAGAAGTTGAGCTCATGAATCTGATCTTCAAAGTAGGAGAGACTATGAGGTTGGCAAGAAAGCCTTGAGGAACAACTTGAAGATTCAGCTTGCGGAAAGATTCACGAAGATCCGGTGAAAGGGCTTGAGGATTAGACTGTTGCGATAAGCTTTCCTACTCAAAGCATCTGCAATGACATTAGCTTTGCCGAGTATACTCAATACTTGGGTTGTACTCTTGAATCATTTCGACCCATCGAGTCTGCACTGAGGTTGAGGTTGGGCTGAGTGAAGATGTACTTGAGACTCTTGTGATCGGTGAAAATGTCCACTTTCCTTCCCAACAAGAGATGTCTCCGTAATCAACGCATGGACAACTGCCGCCAACTCAAGATCGTGAGTGGGGTAGTTCTTCTCGTTGGGCTTCAGTGGCGAGAGGTATAAGCCACAACTCTCTTCTCTTGCATTAACACAGCACGAGACCTTGAAGAGAAGCATCACGAGAAAACTTCATATGGCTTGGATTCATGAGGAGGAGTCAGAGCGAGAGTTGTGATGAGTTTCTCTTTGAGGGTATTGATTGCAACGTCACACTCGGGGAGACAGACATACTTCACATATATACAGAGAAGGTTGGAAAGAGGCTTTGCAATCTTGGAGAAGTTCTCCATGAATCTTGACAATAACTTGCAAGACCAAGAAAACGCTGAACTGCTTGACATTCGACGGAGGTTCCCAATTCACAAGTGCGGACACCTTCTGGGATCAACTAGCGATGCCTTATGCGCGAAGATGATATGACCAAGATAAAGCACTTCATCAAGCCAAAATTCACATTTGGAGAACTTAGCATAGAATTGATACTCTCGAGAGCTGTCTAGCACCAATCACAAATGTTTGGCATGATCCTTCTTATTCTTGGAGAAGACCAAAATATCATCAAGATAGACCAAGGCGAATTCATTGGTGTGAGGATTGAATATAAGTTCATCATCCGAGAGAGAAGTTGGAGGAGCATTGGCGAGGCGAAAGACATGAGAGTATATTCATAGAACCAAAGCATTGCGAATGCTGTCTTGGGAATATCTTGTTCACGAATCTGAGACTGATGATATTACATCGAAGGTCAAGCTTAGAAGAACAACAGCACCTTTGAGTTGCTCGAAAAGCTCATTGATGTTGGGAAGTGGATACTTGTTCTTGATTGTCTTCTTATTCAATGGGATGGTAATGTCGGCAAAAGTCGGTCCGTGCCATCCTTCTTCTGACAAAAGAACACCACAACCCCAAGGAGATGAACTTCGTACGATCAAGGACCGGGCAGCTCTTGTTCATCGAGCTGCTTCTTCAATTCCTTCAGCTCTTGAGGTCCAGGTTGTATGGAGCGCTACAAAGCGGGTTCGATGCGGGCTCAAGATCGATACTTGAACTCAAGCTGGCGATGAGGGAAGCATACAGGAAATCTACGGGAAGACATCTTGGTACTCTGGAAGGTGGAATCGAGAGATGGCATTCAGTTCGCCCTTCTCATTGAGAGAAAACAACCGAATGGTTTCATCACGAGAGGCATATATGATCACATCATTAGAAGAGTGAGTCAATTGAATTTCCACAGCAGCACAATCAAAGTTGAGCTTTGTCTTTGAGAAAGCCGATCCATTCGAGAAATAAGATCAATATCCGAGTCACCAAGAACAATTGGTTTAGAAAAGAAATCTATAATAGCCCATCTTGATAGAGACATTAGGAACAGCAAACTAGAATTCATAAGCCTTCGGGAGAAACAACTTGCATAACTTTGGAGAGAATCTACGTGTCAACGTTGTGCTTGATGCAAAAGATATATGACATGAAAGAATCGATGCACCGATATCAAATAAGACTTTTGCAGGAATATCATTAAGCGAGAGATTACCCATTATCACATGGAAGACTCTCCTGCTTGAGCTGCATTCATCATATTGACCTTGGCATACTTTGGATTATGCTTGACCAGCTTTGCATTGCAGAATTTCACACGGAGGAGGAGGGCGGAAAGCGCCTCTGGTTGAAGCACTTGTTAGCATAGTGACCCTTATAGCGACACTTGTTGCAAGTGACCTCGGAGCGGACAGAAGTAAGAGCCACTTGACCTTGGAGCTTGAGAATTAGACTTGTTACGATAGCTTGGGTTGGGTGGGTGGGAAGATCCACGACCACACAGAGTTCTTCTGGCTGGTAAAATTTGTGGAGCGGAGGAGGGGCAGGTAAAACTTCTGCTTTGGCTACCACTTGAGAGGGACGAAGAGGACTGAACTGCATCCCGATTCTCTTCTTAGAAGCCTCGCATTTGAGCTGTGCAGCTTCTTGCTTCAGAGCCATGTTGTAGAAGTCATCATACTTATCGGCTCAAGCAGCACAAGAGGTAATGCAGATCTTCTCTCGAACCACCTCTGGCGATAGATCCTACTCCTTTCATCAGTACGTCTTGCTTAGCAAAGCAGCGAGCTTACGGAACTGGATATTGTATTGATAGACAGACATGTTGCCTGCTTGAGATTGCGGAACTCCTCACGCTTGTTCTCAACAACACTTTTGAATGTGATGAGCTCAGAAATCACGGCGGAACTCATCCGAGTAATGACACGACCTCCTCTGGAATCTTTGTATTCTTTGGAACCACTCGGCAACTGACAGTCCTTGAGTTGAAGCGATGCAAACTTGACAAAGTCCTCAGGTGCGACATTGCTACGGTCAAAGTGCTTCGGATGTCCACTAACCAATCGTACGTCGTCGTGGCCTCAACACGGCCCGAAAGACTTGACTGATTAGCGAGGCGGCGGGAAGTAGCAAAGTGTGGCTGATTGTTGCCTTGACCTTGATTGCCTTGATTGCCTTGATTGCCTTGCCAAAGATACGTTCTTGCAAGAGCTGCAAAATCATCGAGCATTGGCATTGGTGGCTGCCATGATAGCTTGCCGGGGCCTCTGCGGAGCGCGGAGGTGGAGTGGAGGTGGAGGATTCGGTGATCCCCATCATTGCGATCCGGATTCAGAGCGCGTTGGCGGAGCCATCACGGAGAGGGTGACATCCGTTAGTCCTTTGATGAGACAAATAGATAAAGTAGAATCAGCGGATGAAAATTGCAACATATAGTCTTCACAATAAACATTCGAACAAGAATGAGCGAATGAATTCAAAGTTAATCATCACACGTCCATTAAGGTGAAAGCCACTTAGATAAAGATATGGAAACAACATACATCTTAACAACAAATCGAATATCACTGGTGAAAACAAAAGATTGGCTTCTAGAATGAGCGGAACAAACACATGATAGAGATTTACGTCCAAAGTGTTAGTGGTGGGGCCCACACGGACCTGACGTATGTGAACGTCACGAATGACTAACAAGGCGTCCCGAATCAGCATAGCCAAGGATTCTTTAAGGCGTCTGACCACCTTTATCGTCGACCGTGAATGGGCGGACCACTAGCGTTGAACCCACAATCTCCAAATCATACATCGCCGGAAAGAATATCATGGCAAGCTACTAAATTCCCACCTATAAACTCCCGAAACTTTACGGTTATGCAATGCAATTGTTAGGGATACAAGGGTTTGATATATCACCCAAACTAACAATACCTAGATCCAAGCTGTATCCATCAAGTCAACACATAATCAAGAAATCCTCGGAAATCAAAGTGGCCTCGACCTTGAAAAACATCCGTTATACAAGTGCATGGCAATACTCCCCCACTAGCCACGATGCTTTGGGCTATAGAGGTTATCTCACCAAAAGCTGCACAAGAGAATTTGATGTCGGCAAAGCTTCAGGTATTCCAGAGCGCAGCGATAAAATTTGTGGCGACTTCACCTCAGACTCAACTCCACGAGGACACTGCACCAACCCTAAATGTCAGGAGGCACCAAGAACAATGTTCTCGTCATAAAACCATCGAGCGATTCCAAGATACACCATTGATCCTAAAAAATTTAGTGAAATTAGAGGAGAGAAGAGTCAAAACTCTCCATCGGGGAGCCTCACGAGAAGCGGAAGAAGGGATGAGGTAAAAAGAATCCTACTCTCCGATATATATAAATCTAAGACTCAAAACATTTTTTCATTCTAGACTCAACAAGCGTCGACAAACAATCAAGTAAGGGCTCCTAAATGGGGAGGCTCTGATTACCAACTTATGTACGCCCCGATCGGCTATATCTCCCGCGTGTCGAGGCCGCGACTTAGAAGCATAACCGCATTGAAAGCAATGTCCATAAGTGAGGTAATCTTCACACAACCCATGTAATAATAAGGGAAAGATACATAGTTGGCTTCGATTCGCCACTTCACACAGTACATAAATAAACATCCATCATTCGAGTACACTCAAGGTCCGACTCTGGAACCAAATAAAAAGAAGATACCCCAAATGCTAACACAGATCCCGAATCGTCCCAAGCTGGGCACCACCTCTACGATCATCTGGAAAAAGACACATAGTAACGACCACGTTCCTCGTCGAACTCCCACTTGAGCTCGGTTGAATCACACTGCTTGGCCTCATCGGACACTGCAACTGTTTTGGAAGTATCATGAGTCACGGGACTCGACAATCTCACACCATGAGATCAAGACTATTTAAGCTTATAGGAAGGACAGAGTAGTAAAGTGGAGCTGCAGCAAGCAAGCTAGCATATATGGTGGCTACATACATGAAAGGAAGAAGGCAAAAGCAAAGCAGTCGTCGAGAACTAGTAATGATCAAGAAGTGATCTGAACTACTACGTCGGACATAACTCCAACACCGTGTTCACTTCCGGACTCCATGAGAAGAGACCATCACGATTACACTGCTTGATTGATGTGTATTTTATATGAGGTCAACTTTGGGTTTTCTACAACCGGACATTAACAAATTCCCATCGCCTCATAACTTGACGCACGGCTTTGAAGATATATTACCCTGAGAGGGTGTCCCAACAAGCCCATTATAAGCTCTCACGGTCAACGAAGGATATTCCTTCTACTAGGGAAGACCCGATCAATCTCGGAATCCCGGACTACAAGACATTTCGACGGCAATAAAACAAGACCAGCAAAGCCGCCCGATATGTCCGAAAAATCCCGATAGGAGCTGCACATATCTCGTTCTCGAGGGCACATCCGGATGAGACATCCTCTGATAAAACCAAACCTCGAGTTTCCCGTGGTGGCCCTTGATCGATCTAGTTTGGGCCGGCACTCGAAGGGAACACTGGTCGGGGGTTAAAATAAAGATGACCCTCGGGCTCATGAAAACCGAAAAGGCTTAGGTGGCAAATGGTAAAACCAATGTTGGGCCTTCTTTGGGAGAGTCTTATTCAAAGCGAGCTGTCAAGGGGTCCCATAAATCACAACCCGTGTAAGGCATGAAATCAAGGAACATAACACGGTATGGCGGAAACTAGGGTGGCAAGAGTGGAACAAAACACCGGGCATAAGGCCGAGCCTTCCACCCTTTACCAAGTATATAGATGTATTAAATTATAGAGATATATATATTGTGATATCCCCAACAAGTAAACATGTTCCAATAAGGAACAACATCTCCATGTTCAACAAGGAACAAACTTCACTTCACGCAACTATAGCAGCTAATAAGAGGCTGAGCAAAGCGGTAACATAGCCAATCAGCGGTTTGCTAGGAAAAGGATGGTTAGGGGCTGACATGGCAATATGGGTGGCATGATATAGCAAGTGGTAGGCATCATAGCATAGGCATAGCAAAAGCGAGCAACTAGCATAGCAAAGATAGAAGTGATTTGAGGTATGGTCATCTTGCCTGCAATGTTCTCGAGTTGTAAAGCTTGATCCTCGGCGTTCTCAACAGGTCCTCGTTCACGTGCTCGTCTCCGGCTCTACCCAAAGCAACAACACAAACAAAGGAACCACAATAAATCACGGTGCAATGCACAATCAACATGATGCAAAACATGACATGATATGCATGATGTGATATGCAATGCTATATGCGCTCGGAAGGTAAATGATGAACCAGGCATCAACAGCAAACCAAGCATGCCACTGGAAAGATGAGATGATTTCGGTTGAAATCGATATAAAGATCACGGAATCGGATGCACGGTTTGCAAATGACAAGCAAAACAAGAATGGCGCAAATCTGCCATTAACAGCATGATGCCACTTAGCAAGCAACAAATAATTAAGCTACTGCACCCAAACGTAACAACAAAGCACATGGCAGTGATCTACACATGATGCTCGACAAAAGATGAGCACTGAGCTACGGCTAGTTCACATCATAACATGTTCAAACAAGCATGGCAAAAGTGCACAAAATATCAGGCTGGACATGGCAAAACAGCAACAGGTTGCAATGTTCAGAGCATCAAAACTACATGCTACAGGAACTTAAAATAGCAAAACATGGCATGGCATGAATCTACTCAAAGCATAGAACAAAGTCCCTTACTGACCATAAGCCAAAAAGGACTAGAAAATATAGTAACACCCATGTCAATATTGAAAGTCTAGTTAACAGATTCAGCAACTTGACATGTCAAAAACTGATAACGAGATGGCATGTTAACAAGCTCAATGCACTCACTACAGAGCCTCAAATGATAAACTAAGCATACATACATCAAGAAGACATGACATAGAAGACATACATGGCAAGAACAATAACATAGCATATGGATCAACCACAACAAGCTAGGCAAAATTGAATAACATGTAAACAATCTGCCAGGAAACATTTGATAGCAAAAGTAGAGCTCGATTGACTCAAGCTATGGCATCCATAATTGCAAACAAAGGCATGGATGGATAGAGCAAGACATGCTTTACAAAACACCCTTACTGAAGTATCTCAAAATATGCATAGATCTCTCGGTATCATCAAGAAAACATGGCATCAAAATCAGCTAAAACAGGGCTGAAATCAGCAACATCAGGACACCTACTTTGCATGCTTGTGCTAGTCACCACATAGATCACAAAAATACATGGCACACACCTGGAAAGATGGCATGGCATTTTACAAAACACATGTAGGACTCAAATTCATAGGGTGCACACATTAATCATGGCAAAAATAACAAAAGTGCAAGTCCTGATA
>JAHIAM010020098.1:0-22992 GCA_021605205.1 Aegilops longissima
GCCGAGCACCGGCCGCATTGGTCCTCGGTCCAATAGTGGGCGGCTTTCGCCTTACCAAGGTACTCATGGGCGGCAGCGGTTAAACCTCATCTGAGAAACCCTTGAAAAATGGAAATAGGCTGGAGCCGCATTGAGCAAAGCAGCACAACCTTTAGAGGAATAATCCCGGTCGGGAAGCATCTTTGTCTGAGAAAGATCACCTTGGATGTGGTGTTGACCGCCGGACAATTATAGGTCGAGAGGTCACATTCCAAGTGGCCCCGTTCAGCGCGGATACCGCTCTATTAGAGGCGAGAGGCATTCACAATTTTACAAGCTATACCCCATTACGGGTACATGAAGCTCAAAATGCGGACCAGCAGAATTATCACTCTCGCTAGTGACCCGGACATAGCGCTCAGCGTCGAAAATAAAACAAGCACTTTCCTTGAGGCACTATCCAAAGCCCTAGCGGCGGAGAACTTCTGCGTTGCGCTCCACGGTGAGCAGGGCGATGTGATACTCGATAAGAGATCCAAGTCCACCTCTTTTAAACCGGCGAGACAAAATAGTCAAATTCAAGTCCATCCAGCGGACCCTACAAAAGCGGCCTCCATCGGGCACAATTAAACCCGATGTGGATGCGCACTCACGAAATTCCTACGAAAATTGGGACATTTTGCTGGCACCCTTCAGACATGCCGGGAATCCCGCGCGGATGGCGAGCACAGCCTAAATATCCTAAAAGTTCAAGCCAGATCAAACAAGCTCTTGGCGTTTCTCGAACCCAAGAGGCAGACCATGGGAAGGAGCTAGCCAAACTATTGGAGGCAGTTCATCGGAGATATTAAACATCGGATGGCTAGCAAACCGGTAATGGTACCAAGAAGGACAAATCCTGGCGCCTATGTATGCGATTTTAAGGACCTTAACAAGGCTTGCCCAAAGGATCCCTTCCTCCTCGCATCGATCAAATTATCGGCGCTACCGCGAGGACCACGATTCATTGTGTTTCCTCGATGCGTACTCGGCTACCATCAAATTAAGATGGCGAGCCAGACCAAGCCATAACGGCATTCATCACTCCATCGACCCATTGCGCTTCAACACAATGCCCTTTGGGCTCAAAAATGCCGGCGCAACATATCGGCGCATGATTCGGACATGTCACGGCAAACCGGATCGGCAAAAGCAGTGGAGACATCGTGAAGCGATGTAGTGCGTCAAATCCAAGCATGTCGAAACCCTAATCGGCGACTTGAGGCTCACATTCGATAATCTCCGAACATATGACATCAAGCTCAACCCGGAAAAATGCGTTTGGCGTACCAGGGCGGAAAACTCTTGGGCTTCATTGTATCGGTAGAAGAATTGAAGCAAACCCAGCCAAGATCCGAGCTCTGTCACAATTGGATATCCCCAAAGACCTCAAACAAATACTAAAATTATTTGGATCGTGGCGGCTCTAAGCCCTTTATCTCCGCTTAGGAGAAAGCGCATTACCCTTTATCGCCTCCTCGTGTGCGGTGGGCGGATGCCGCCACGGCTGAGCTCGAAGAAATCAAAGCCATATTGGCAACAAATCCGGTCTGGCAGCGCCCAACATGGGCGAACCAATGCTATTATACATCGCAGCAACCCATCAAGTTATAGCGCGGTGCTCATTGTCGAGCGAAGCGGACGGACACAAGTTCCCTCTCCAAAAACCAGTTTACTCGTGTCCCTTGTCCTAACTCCATGCAAGTCCACGGTAGCCGCATTATCAAAAGATAGCATCTGCGGTGTTCATGGCATCCGGAAGCTGCGACACTACTTCCAGAGTGTTCGATAACGGTAGCCTCAAAGTACCTCTTAATGACATTATAAACAACAGCGGCATAGCGGGCGGATTGCTAAATGGGCCATTGAGCTCCTCCGTTCGACATAACCTACAAGCCATGGCGAGCTATTAAGTCGCAGTTTTGGCTGACCGTCGCGAATGGATTGAAGCGAACTCCCTAAAAATGCGGCGCATATTCAACTGGATCATGCGCCGGCGGCTCCAAAATGTTGGCGGCACGGAAATTGGCGTCGTTCAGCGTCCCCAACTAGAATCTGATCAATACATACTTCAAATAATGTACCACGGACTCCAACAACGTGGCGAATCTGAGGCCCTTCTACATGGTCTCCGGATGGCGGTCTCCATGGGCATTCAGCGCCTAGAGGTGCTTGTGAGGATTGAACCTCGCGATATCCCAAATAAATGGGGACTTTGATGCCAAGGATCCGAAAATGGCAGCTTATCGCAATGTCGTCCTAAAAATGTCAGCTCGGTTTGAGGGCTCGAATTTCACCATATAGCAGGATAACAACCAGCGCGGAGCGTGTTAGCGCATTAGCGCCAAAAGCGATGTCGTCCCCAACATCTTCCTAGAGAGGCTTTTCAAGCCATCCGTATTATGGGAGGAGAGTCGGAAATAACAACCCGAACCCAACCACTGCCCCACGAACATTCCGACATAGTTGGTGGTTCCAATGAAATAACACCATCAGCCCACGCAATAATGGCAGTCATTGCCCGTGGACAGAACCATTCCTAGCCTACCTAACTAGGCGAGAACTTCCGAGAGACCAAAAGCGAGGCCCGCTGCATAGTCTGGCGGTCTAAAGCCTATAAGGTCCATGAGGAGAGCTTTATAAGAAAAACAACGGAGTCCTTCAAAGGTGTATCTCCGAAGAGGAAGGCGGAATCTCTGGCTGAAATTCATGCGGACTCGGTGGGCACCATGCATGCAGCCAGGCCCTTGTAGGCAAGGCCTTCCGTCTGAGATTTTATTGGCCGCGGCCGAGGCGGATCTCAAGACTTAGTCCAACGATCGTCGGTTGCCGGCTCTTTGCTAATCAAAGCCACATGCCACCCACCGCCCTCAAAACTATACCCATCACACAGCCCTTGGCAGTGCAGGGGCTTGACATGGTTGGACCCCTTAAAGGAGGAACCCACAAGCAAAAATACCTATTGGTCATGGTGGATAAACTCACCAAATGGATAGAGGCCAAGCACGTAAAGGCGGCGAATCCGGACCGATGATAGACTTCATATCGGGGTAGTACACGTTCGGCATCCCCATAGCATCATCACGATAACGGCACAAACTTCACGGCCGGCGGTCAAACTCTGGTGCAAAAACATGGGCATCAAGCTCGACTACGCTTGGTCTATCACCCCCAAACTAACGGTCAAGTCGAGCAAGCAAGCGATCTAATCATGGCGGCATTAAACCGGACTAGTGCGGTCCCTCAAGGAATCTAACACGCCTTTGGGTAGAGGCTTCGACTCCGTACTCTGGGGCTGCGGACCATGCGAATCGCACTACGGAATTCACACCATTTTTATGGTATCTGGTAGCGAGCAGTTTTGCCTGCGACATAATTCATGACTCACCTCGGCGTGCGCATGTACGAAAAAAGCCGAGCTCGATCGGCGGGACAGTTGGGCGCCTTGGAGGAGGGCGGCGACTTGGCAAAAGCTCATTCCGCATTCTATCAACAGCATGCTCGAAGATATCAAAGCGAGGAAATGCGGGCCAAAGCTTACAATGTTGGCGAACTAGTTCTCGCTGCGGACAAGAAAAGGACAAACTCAAGCCCAAATGGGAGGGTCCCTTCATCATCGACCAAGTCGACCGGTGGGCGTACCGTCTGCAACGCATCGGATAACCGACTCGAGCGAACCCATGGAGCGCAGCCCGTCTTGAAGATTCGCCTAGCGCGGATTACGAGTTCGTCTCCTTCCTCCTTCTATATTTTATACTTTAAGCTGTCTTTTATTTCTCTCCTTCTTCCTCCTTTTTTCCGAGGGCGTTAAAGGCTCGTTTGCGCATTGTTAGCACACACTTGATGCGCTATTCGCGCTCATTATACACAGGGCTTCTTTACTTGAAGCTTATTACGGAACTTTATGCCCAACACATGTCACACTTCGCATGTACCTTTTATTCACCATTATATGCATCGATATGACTTAAGTTTTGGCCAAGCTGGGTTGCTGGCTCTGTGCTTACCCCTACATTTCCGATTGTTCGGCTAGGTGGTAAAGGAGCACCTCTGCGATTATTACCGCCCGGGTCGATCGGACGTGTACCTCGGCCGGGTGAAGCGAAAGCTAAGCGTTCTTAAGGGAATATTGATCGATGAACTAAAGACAATTTTTATTTTCATTTATCTGCCCCGGATGCTTTTACGCTTTTTCACGGTCGGACATGCACTTTAGGGCATGCCTCGAGAAAGAACCCCTACGGAACTATTCTCCCTCGAAGATGTTTCTTACTAACCATGTAATATAACATAACTAGTTGGGCACTTATGCGATAAAGCACTCATGACCCCTCGCTTGGTCTCCGCATGCCCGGTTTTACATCACCGAGGTATTCGGACACACTCGGACTATTGGGTCCGAGGTTGAAGCGAAAAGGTCCGCTTCGACAAGCGATCTACAATCCGGCTAGAAGGCATTTTACATGTCATTTTAAATTACATAGTCAAATTGTTGATTGTATTCCTCTTCAATGCCATCTAATAGGTTGTCTAGTTTACAATCCTGCTGGGGAATACTGCGGCCAACTCTACTTGGCGTACACTAAACTCGGGGATCTCCTTCCCGTCGGGCCCCCAGGTCCGACCTCGGCCATGTGGTTTGGGTCGCCTTCATGTACCGCGTCTTCACCATGGCCCGAGGCCTCCTGGCGCCTTGATGACAGGCCGATATCTTCCATAGTCGGAGCGCCCGCCGTGCTCCTGAAGCTTCTCTGCAAGCTCTCCAAGGCCTTGGGTAGGGAGATAGATGGCCACAAAGGCACAGGCGCCTTTCATCACTGCCGAACTTCGTTAGATGCGGTTACTAACTTCGGGAAGAAGGTCACCCGTAGGCCGGGCATTTCCTCTGTGGGGCGACCGTGAGTATACCTACTGAGACATAACTCTTACTCTTTTTCAAAGTTCGCTCAAGCACTTACTATAAATGCAGCGGACAGTACCGATTCTCCTTCTGGTCAGACGGTGAGCACGAACATCCTTTAGTTCCTCACCCAGCTGGGTGTTGGCATCTTGGAATTATTTTCTCTTGCCTCACCCTTGTAAGCACATTCTACTTGACCTTCAGCGGCGCAAAATGTTGCTTGTCGGGATCTAGTCCGGCGCCATCACAATATTATTGTCAGTTACACACGCCGCACTTCACAAACTACTTATCTTTTGAAGCATATATTACGGAGGGGTCTCTGTGGCTCCCCCTGTGGCGGCTAGTCTTGACCTCAAGTTGGGCCTTGCATTCTTCAAGCTCTGGGACGGTCGGGTATTCCTTTTTGTAAGATCTGCATAACAAATGATCCTTAAATCAGTTATTCTAACTATTTTAAGTCTCGGGGACTCTTGGCATATATAACCGTCAAATTTCCTCACCGTATGTCTTTTACATCTTGCTCCGTGTCTCTGGCTAGACCATCTTGGCGGGCAGTGCGCATCTCCGAATTGAAGGCATTCAATGCCTCTTGGGAGAAACATCGTCCTGAAAAACTGTCCGTGGCGCCTATGATTCATGGCATTCTCCACCTCGGAGTTGGTGGCGGACAATCTGTCGGCATCCTCTGTCGGAGGAGCATCCGGCGCATACGCCTCGTCTTCGCCTCGCTTTGGACCCGGCTTTGCAGCCTGGTGGCGGAGGCTCGATTAGCAACCTCTCCGGACACGGTCAAGCGGCGCTCTTTTCCTGAAAAGAGCACCAGCGTTAATATTCAGGAATCAATCACAGGAATATGGTGACCGCGCCATACCGTTCGGCGGCGTTCGATCTGGACCGCACTTCTTTTTAACTTGCTTGGGCCGTGCGCCTTGTTTTCTAACGCCCTTGGGCTTCGGCCTCCTGCCTCGGCGCCCCTGCGAAACACCATTGGTATCGGTGATAAAAAATAAGCACGGATGGGTCATTATCAGTATTGGGACCACGGTCTCGATTACTGTAATTTGGAAGTATTCGGGGTGTCGGCGTAATAGCAACCAAGGCATTATCGGCCGCTCGATTGGTGAAATACCCACATCAATCAGCTCCACCAATATGTCGGATCCTCTTGGGAGGCGGATCGAGGCCGTTCGGATCCTCGGGTTGTGGAAGCGGGCTGTTTATGTCTTTCACGGCTGGCGGCGGTTCCTGCGTCAAAATCACAAAATGAGATACCTAACCATGGGAATCTGGATCGGATGTGCAAAAAAATGTCCGCTTACCCAACCGAGGTTGTTCATAGAAAATCCGTTCAATGGGTGACGACGGAGAAAATCCTCCTCTTCTCCCTTCTACTGTAGCGGACAAGATCTTCACGGATCGGTGACGATCCTGGCCCTCACGGCCATGACGGGTGGCATCGTCCTCCTGTTGAAATCCCACGGGGTGGCCCCTATCTTTGGCTGCACCCCCGCATAATACATGTGGCCATGACAGCGATCATGGTCGGTCGGAATGAGCTAACAATCTTATTGGCTCATCGGGTAAGGGCGTCCTGTCGTCTTCCCTATGGAGCTCGCGGGCGCCAACTCGAGCGTTTCTTCAAAGGCATTGCTGAACTCCGGGAGACCGATCCGAACAGGATTGGCGGTGGGACATCTTCTATATAAACCATTCGAAGGCCGGTCTTGGGCGCCTTCTTCGGGGTTCGGATAGATATCCGGTCCGGCGATGCACCATAGCTCGGCTCCGCCCACTTGATATATTGACCCCTCATGAGAGCGGGGTACAAAGGCAGAATAATCTCTTCCACAGCGCAAAATGAGCCTCGGCACCCAGAACAATTCGCAAAGGCCCACGAATCCCCGATGTGCAAAATGGAGGCAGGCATAAGGTGGTGCTGGAGGCCGTAGAACTCCAAGAGCCCCGGAGAAAGCGGATGAATTGGAAATCCGAGTCCTCTTACTAGATAAGAGATAAAAGCATACCGCTCTCCTTTGGAGGGATTGGGGACACTCTCGCTTGCTTTCGCCCTTATAGGTGGCGAGTCCGGCTCAAAGCCGGAACCATGAAGGCGGGAAGAAATCCCTTGGTTTGGAGTGTCACTAGCTCGCTATCTTGGGGTGAGCATCTCTCCCAATTTCGGTGAGGCTGGGGCGCTTGAAGGAGGGCGCGTCGGTGTCCATGATGGAATGGGCTTTGGTCGAGGCGCTCCGATGAAAGCTTCATGGAGGAGGATGGTGTGACTCGGATCTAGATCCTCGTCCCTTTATAGGCGGCTCATTTAGCATCTAGGGGATAAGTGTAAAAATACCACGGCTTTTCGCATTCATTCAACACGTGGAAGATGGCCATTATTGGGCGTGGAAGCCAAGGGCGCAGCATTTATCGAAGCGGACACTATTCGACAAGTATATGGAATTTGGAGAAGAACCGCCTCGCAATGCGAAGAAAATCTACGCGCGGACTCATCGCCATTGAAGCCTGGTTAAAGGAGACTCTTGAGGAGTCTGGATTAGGGGGTGTCGGATAGCGAACTATCACCGTTGGCGGACTCTGGACTATGAAGATACAAGATTGAAGACTTCTTCCGTGTCCGGATGGGACTTTCCTTGGCGTGGAAGGCAAGCTTGGCGTCTGGATATGTAGATCTCCTACCATTGTAACCGACTCTGTGTAACCCTAACCCTATTAGGTGCCTATATAAAGCTGGAGGGTTTTAGTCCGTAGGGCGAACAACAATCATACCATAGGCTAGCTTCTAGGGTTTAGCCTCTCACGATCTCGTGGTAGATCCACTCTTGTACTACCCATATCATCAATATTAATCAAGCGGGAGTAGGGTTTTACCTCCATCGAGAGGGCCGAACACAGGTAAAAACATCGTGTCCCTTGTCTCCTGTTACCATCCGCCTAGGCCTTACAGTTGGGACCCCCTACCGAGATCCGCGGTTTTGACACCGACCTCACCCTCTCTCGTGGAGATCTATTCGATGTAATCTTCTTTTTGCGGTGTGTTTGTTGAGACCGATGAATTGTGGGTTTATGATCAAGATTATCTATGAACAATATTTGAATCTTCTCTGAATTATTTTATGTATGCTTGGTTATTGAGGAGTCGGACTAGGGGTGCCGGATAGCGGACTATAAATCCACGGCGGACTCCAAGACTATGAAGATACAAGATTGAAGACTTCGTCCGTGTCAGGATGGGACTTTCCTTGGCGTGGAAGGCAAGCTTGGTGATCTGGATATGTAGATCTCCTACCATTGTAACCGACTCTGTGTAACCCTAACCTATCCGATGTCTATATAACCCGGAGGGTTTTAGTCCGTGGGGCGAACAACAATCATACCATAGGCTAGCTTCTAGGGTTTAGCCTCCTTGATCTCGTGGTAGATCTACTCTTGTACTACCCATATCATCAATATTAATCAAGCGGGGTAAGGGTATTACCTCCATCGAGAGGGCCGAACCTGGGTAAAAACATCGTGTCCCTTGTCTCATGTTACCATCCGCCTAGGCGCCACAGTTCTGGACCCCCTACCGAGATCCGCGGTTTGACACGATATTGGTGCTTTCATTGAGAGTTCCTCTGGCCGTCGCCATCGGGTGGGATGCATCATCTCGTCTTTAAAAGCGATACCATCATCAAAAGCCTTGGCCTTTGGTGGAGACTCTTGGCTAGGTGGTTTCTCATGACCGCTAGTTGGCCGTCGCAAGCGATGACCTCTCAGTCATCAAAACCAATCTCCATGTCGATTCAGAACTGCGCGAATAGTTAGATCGATCGAGCTCTCCTCCATAGCGAGCTCTTGGATCGCCATCGCATACAGGAGTCGCCACAGATTACGACGGATCGGGACTAAAACGATCACGAGAGATCAACTCTCCCGAGGCTACTCATCATGTTGCTGTGATAGAGGAGAATGGCGAATCTTCTCGTATCTTAAGGAATAGCTACGTCCGGTTCGATCCCTCCATGCAGTTCTGCGGAGGGGCGGATGTCGATCAAGCCACTGAACTTAAAGTCGGTGTGGTCGGACTCATTGGATAGCACTCAAAATCAAGCTTCGAGTTGAAACTTCCGGCCCTTGAGTCCTAAATTGGGCGGGGTTAGGATTTAGTGCCACCCGCCCACCAAAACATTAGCGATCTCTCTCGAATTCGGCAGAGCCCGCGAAGCGATTACATCATTCTTGGGCGATTCCTCACTGGTTATGAACATGATAAAGGACTGCGAGAGGAGGGCGCAATACCAATCTTCTGCAATAATTACGGACAAGGGAATCCTAAGCGCCATAAGTCGTCGCGAAATCACACACTTTTACGACTTGGTGACCATCGTACAAAAATCTTGTGCGATGGAGGCGCTGAAAAGCGAAAGTAAATTTTGGGATAATCCGGCCCGGATACATCCCTAATCCGGAACAAAAGGGTGCATCATTATCAAGCACTGGGTTGAATACCAAAAACCAAAACCCCTAAAGTGCGGAACCATCTTTGGAGGGTTGGCTAAGCGGACCTGCAAAATTCATAACACGAGGCGCCACTCCAACTCATAGCTGCGAGCATGTTGGATACTATGGCGAGTGGCCAAAAGTGGCGAAGAGCTTCTAGCTTGAACCCCAGCCAGCAACACCGGCCACGATGTTAGCAGGTCTTGAGACTTTCGCATCAAATAACATGCAACGATAACTCCATAACCTTGCGAAGTCTACCAAGTAGCAACAATAAATCCATGGGTGACACGGCTATTACCTTCAATGCGGTGGCGAACCTAAATTCGAACTGCGGGCACCGGCCGCATTGGTCCTCGGCCACGATAGTAGGCGGCTTTCGCCTTACTAAGGTACTCATGGATGGCGGCAGCGGACTAAACCTCATCTATGAAAACCCTATGAAAAATGGAAATATTGGAACCGCATTGGCGAAGCGGCACAACCTTTAGAGGAATAATCCCGGTAGGGAAGCATGCTTTGCAGGAAAAATCACGCTGGGCGTAGTGTTTGGCTCGCCCGGACAATTACAGGTCGAGGAGGTCACATTTCAAGTGGCCCGTTCAGCGATGGATACCATGCTTTATTAGGGGCGAGAGGCATTCACAATTTTCAAGCTATACCCCATTATGGGTACATGAAGCTTAAATGCCGGTCCCAGCGGAATCATCACTCTCGCTAGTGATCAGAACATAGCACTCAGCGCCGAAAATAAAGGCGGTCGTACTAGCCCTCGAGGCACTATCCAAAGCCCTAGCGGCCAGGAACTCACCGCGATCGCTCCACGGTGAATAGGGGCGATGTGATACTTGATAAAAGATGCAAGTCCACCTCTTTTAGACCAGCGGATGAAATAGTCAAATTCCAAGTCCACCGCGGACCTGCAAAGACGGCCTCCATCGGGCACAATTTAACCCTGATGTGAGCGCGCTCACGAAATTTCTACAAAGCGGGGACATCTTTGCTGGTACCCTTGGACATGCCGGGAATCCCGTCGGTGGTGAGCACAGCCTAAACATCCTAAAAAGTTCAAGCGGTCAAACAGGCTCTTGGTACGCTTTCGAACCCAGGAGACAGGCCATGGGAGAGAGCTAGCCAAACTTTGGAGGCGGATTCATCGGAGATATAAAACATCCGGACTGGCTAGCAAACACTGGTGATGGTACCAAGAAGGATAAATCCTAAGCGCCTATGTGTTGATTTCAAAGACCTTAATAAGGCTTGCCCAAAGGATCCCTTCCCCTCCTCGAATTGATCAAATCATTGGCCTACTGCAGGACCACGACTCATTGTGCTTCCTTGGCCGCGTACTCGGCTACCACAAAATCAAGATGGTGGAGCGGACCAAGCTACAACAACATTCATCCTCCATACGGCCGTTACGCTTCAACACAATGCCCTTTGGGCTCAAAGCGCCTTGGCGCAACATATCGGCGCATGATTCGGACATGTCGGCAAACCAGATCGGCAAAGCGGTGGAAGCATATGTAGATGGCGTGATCGTCAAAAGCAAGCGCGTCGAAACTCTAGTAGGCGACTTGAGGCTCACATTCGACAATCTTGAAAATATGACATCAAGCTCAATCCGGAAAAATCGTCTTGGCGTTCGGCCGGCAAGCTCACAGGCTTCATTGTGTCCGTTAGAGGTGAAGCAAACCCAGCCAAGATTGAGCTCTGTCACAATTGGATATTCAAAGACCTCAAACAAATACAAAAATTGGCCGGGATGCGTAGCAGCCCTAAACCCTTTATCTCCCGTTTAGGAGAAAAGGCATTACCTCTTTCCGCCTCCTCGCGCGCACGAACACTTGGTGGGCCGGATGCCACCAGCAGGACTCGAAGAAATAAAGGCCATTTGGCAACAAATCCGGTCTGGCAGCGCTAACATGGGCGAACCAATGCTATTATACATCGCGCAACACATCAAGTTGTCGTGCGGTGCTCGTTGTCGAGCGAAGCAGACGGACACGGTTCCCTATTCAAAAACGGTTTATTATGTGTCCTTGTCCTAACCCCATGCACGGTACCCACACTATCAAAAGATAGCATCTGGCAGTGTTCATGGCATCCGGAGCTGCGACACTACTTTCAAGAGTGTTCGAAGCGGTAGCCTCGAAGTACCTCTTAATGACATTATAAACAACCACGGCGCGGCGGGCGGATTGCTAAATGGGCCATAGAGCTCCTCCCATTCGACATAACTTATAAGCCAAGGCGAGCTATTAAGTCGCAGGTTTTGGCCGACCGTGGCGAATGGAAACCCGAACTCCCTAAAATCTGGCGCATACTCAGTGGATCATGCACTTTGGCGGCTCCAAAATGTTGGCGGGCACAGGGGCTGGCGTCGTCTGGCGTCCCCAACGGGGACACAGTCAATCGTCCTTGGATAATGTATATGGACTCCAACAACGCAGCGAATCTGAGGCCCTCTGCGGCCTCGGATGGCGGTCTCCATGGGCATTAGCGCCTAGAGGTGCTGGGGATTCAAACCTCGCAATATCCCAAATAAGCGAGACTTTGGCGTAAAGATCCGAAAATGGCAGCATACCGCAATGCGGTCCTAAAATGTCGGCCGCGGTTGAAGGGCTTGAATTTCATCATATAGCGGGATAACAACAGGCGGCGGATATATTGGCGCGCATCGGTGCAAAGCGATGCCGTCCCACCAATATCTTTTGGAGCGGCTGTTCAAGCCATCCGTACTATGGGAAGAAGTCCGGCATTAACAATCCGGACCCAACCGCACCGCTGACCGAACACTCGACACAACCGGAGGCTCCGCCCCGAGATAACACCCTCTGCTCACGAAATAATGGCGGTTATCGCTCCGTGGGCGGAACCATTCCTAGCCTACCTAACTAAGCGGGAACTCCCGAAGACCAAAATGAGGCTCGCTGCATAGTACAGCGCTCTAAAGCCTATAAAGTCCATGAGGAGAGCTTTAAGCACTCTAGGAGTCCTTCAAGGTGCATCTCCGAAGAGGAAGCGAAACCTCTGGCTGAAATTCATGCGGATGGGTGGGCACCACGCGCTTGCGGGCCCTTGTAAACAAGGCCTTCCGTGCAGGATTTTATTGGCCGGCGGCCAGGGAGATCTTGAGACTTAGTCCAACGATGCGTCGGTTGCCAGCTTTTGCTAACCAAGCCACATGCCACCCGCCCTTAAAACTATACCCATCACTGGCGTTCGCGGTGCAGGGGCTTGACATGGTTGGATCCCCTCAAGGGAGGAACCCACAAGCAAAAATACCTATTGGTCATGGTGGATAAATTCACCAAATGGATAGAGGCTAAACCTATTAAAGCGGCGAATCCGGACCGGTGATAGACTTCATCTCGGGGTAGTGCACCGTTTCGGTGTCCCCATAGTATCATCATGATAATGGCACCAACTTCACAGCCAATGAGGTCAAATCATGGTGCAAAAACATGGGGATCAAGCTCGATTCGCCTCGGTCTATCACCCTCAAACCAGCGGCCAAGTCGAGCAGGCAAATGGTCTAATAATGAGCAGCATTAAACCCATACTAGTCACGGTCCCTCAAGGAATCTAACACGCCTTTGGGTTGAGGAGCTTCGACTCCGTACTCAGGGGAGGCTGCGGACGCGCCCGAATCGTACTACGGATTCACACCATTCTTCATGGTGTATGGCGAAGGCAGTCTTTCCACGAGACATAATACATGACTCACCTCGAGTGTGCATGTCTGAAGAAAGAAAGCCGAGCTTGATCGGCGGACAGTTGGGCGCATTGGAGGAGGCGAGGTGGCAAAGGCTCGTTCGCATTCTATCAACAGGCTCGAAGATATCAAAGCGAGGGAAATGCAGGCCAAAGCTTATAACGTTGGCGAACTAGTTCTCGCCTCCGGACAAGAAAAGGACAAACTCAAGCCCAAATGGGAAGGTCCCTTCATCATCGACCAGGTCTGACGGCCGGAGCATACCGTCTGCAAGCGCGCCGGATAAGCGACTCGAGCCAAACCCATGGAGCGCAGCCCGTCTCGAAGATTCTCGCCTAAGTGCGGACTCCAAGTTCGTCTCCTTCCTCCGTCCGCATTCTTTATTTTTTGCTTTTGCTGTCTTCTATTTCTCTCTTCCCCCTTCTTCCTCTTGTAGCCTCTAGAGGCTCGTTTGCGCTTTACGCACACACTTTTTTGGCCAGCCGCTGTCCAGCTCATTATACACAGGGGCTTCTTTAACGAAGCTTATTTATCTGAGCTTTCATGCCCAACACATCGTTAAACTTCCGCATGTACCTTTCATTCACCATTATATGCATCGATATGACTTAAGTTTGGCCAAGCTGGGTTTATGCGGCTCACATGCTTACCCTACATTCCCGATTGTTCGGCTAGGAGGTAAAGGAGCACCTCTGCGATTATTCTTGCGGGTCGACGGATGTGTACCTCGAGACCGGTGAAGCCAAAGCTAGCGTTCTGTAACACCACGGATGTAAACTTCCCTTTTGGGCAATATATCAATTTGGCCTCATCCAATTCTTGTGGGTTCTTGTCATGCTTGGCCTCTTTGGTTTTGTTATGTTGGGTGTTCTTTTCTTTGTTTGCTCCTTTTTGCCATATTGCATTTGTGCCTCTTGTCATTTGCTTTCCCTTCTTATCATGTGATTGTGGTGTTCCCTTACATGTCATATGGTTGTGGTTTTTCCCCTTGCATGTCATGTGGTTACATATGCCATCCTCACTTGCATTACCATCCCCTCCTTCCCTCTACTTCTTTCTTTTTCAAGTGCCATATAAATCCCTCCTTCAATTAATGTTCATCTTCTCCCTTAAAATCTTGCTCTTTGCACTAAACCTCTCTGCCAAATATTTCCTCATTTAAAGTTGTTATGGTCAGGTTCAAAATGGCACAAGTTTGAAATATTTTCAAACTTGCATTATTTTCTACCTTTAAAATGTCCATTACATTTTTTTAAATAGAGGAATTCGAGGTGTGGGAATATTTTCCTTTCACTCTAAATCTTTTCTTTTCTCCTGTGCTTCTTTTCTCTTCCCTTTTATTCTAGAAAAGGATAAGAAAAGAAGGCAACTGGCAGCCAGGGCAGCCAGCTAGCCCCTCTCTACAGGCCCGGCCTCCCGAGTCGGCCCAACTCTCCCAGGCCCGCAGCCCAGTGGTGCAGCAGCCACTGCGCTTTCCTCTCCTCCTGCCTTCGCTCACCGCGCCGCTCTTACCCCGCTAGTCCCCTTCCCGTGGCATCGCCCGGCCCGCTGGCTGTGGCGCCGGTGCTCCTCACCCGCCTTTTCTCCCCTCTCGTCGCCGCCGCCATGGGGACCCGAACCTGAGAAACACGAGGCTCGGCAGCGTCGCCTAGCCTACTTATCCCTCGCGCGTCAAGACCCGAACCCTAGGGTTCCCCTCTCCTCTCGCCGCCCGCCGCCGGTGAAATCCACCAAGATCGCCCGCTTTCCGGACCAGCGCATCCCGGAAACCCGTCTCCATCGCCCGGCGTGCTCTCCGGCCACCTCGACCAGCGGCCCTTGTCCATCTCCTTCCTCGTCGTCGTCTCGACCACGGCGTCGACTTCTGAGCCCGGTCGCCAAGTTCACGGCGCCTCGTTCTGTTTTCCTCTCGGTCGAGTTCCGGCGATCTTGAGCTCGATCTCGCCGCCGTCCGCCCGTCTCCGTCGCCCGATCCTTTGTCCTAGGGTAAGGAGGTATACTCCCCTTCCTCCTGCTCCTTCTCGTCGTCGTTGGTTCTCCGTAGATTGGGAGTCCGGCCCGTGGTCTTATCGCGCCCGGCGTGCTCCGGCGTGCTTCGTAGTAGTTTAGGTTGAGTTGTTTTGGCGGCGTGTATCTGCTATACGCTTCGGGCTTGCCCGCAAGACCGTGATGCCCCCTCATGCGTGCCGTCGTGGCCAAAAGCGCGAGCCCCCAGTGGCGCCGTTGCTTCGCCCGGCGTTATCGGTTGTTGTCTGTTCTTAGATCAACTGGCAGTGTTGGTCAAGTGGCCAACCGGCGTATCTTGAACCCCTTCCCTAGCGAGTTGGTTGACCCCTGCTCTCACCATGGTGACAGGTTGAACCCGTAGCGCCCTCCCCTTTTATTTTTGTTTCGCTGTCCTTGATCGCCTCCTCTGCAGTCGATGAGATAAGCCCAGGCTTTTCCTTTGTCGATCATGCGCCCGACCCGGTGGTAGCAGGGGAGAGTTTCCAGGGAGACCGGGTTGAATCCCCACAGGGCTCTTTTCTTCCCCTTTTTAACACAGTTAACCTCTTGCCTCTATGAGCGGTGGGTCACCCTGTCGACCTCGCTGACACCCTCCTCGAGCTTATTTTATTTTTCTTTCCATTTACAGCTTTGTATCATTTACATTTTAGGCAAGTCCAAATCTGGACCTTTCAAATCTGGAAATTGCCAATCTGTCGGTTTCCTTTTAGGCAGGTTTTGTCTTATTGTTTTTGTGATGTTTTCCCTAATGCAACCCTAACATATTATATATGTTTTTGGGGTAGAAAAATCCCACCAACTCAGTGGTGTCATTGGTTTTTGCATTTGGGCAAGTTTGTGATCATGTCCTTTTGCATCATGGTTAGGTGTTGTTTTCTTTGAGCATATTTACTTGAATCATGCTATGAGGTAGTTTGCACACATGCATGGTTTTGTTCATCATGATGTTATCGTAGGTTTCTCTCCATTCTTGTTTTGCCGTCATATCCAACCGTGCATCCGTTTCGGTGATCTCTATATCGATTTCTACGAAATCATCTCATCTTCGTTGGCATGCTTGGTTTGCCAAGATGATGCCTAGTCTTTCATTTACCTTCCGAATTACATCGCTTTGCATATCCCATCATTGCTTATCATGTCATGTTTTGCATCATGTTGATTGTGCATTGCACCGTGATTTATTGTGGTTCCTTGTTTTGTTGTTGCTTTGGGTAGGCGGAGGCGAGCGCTTCGAGGAACTTGTTGAAAGCGTTTTCGAGGATCGGGCTTTCGACAACTCACGAGAACATTGCGAGCAAGATGATCATACCCTCGAAATCACTTCTATCTTTGCTATGCTAGTTGCTCGCTCTTTTGCTATGCCTATCTGCGATGCCTACCACTTGCTATGTCATGCCTCCCATATTGCCATGTCAGCCCTAACCATCCTTTCCTAGCAAACCATTGATTGGCTATGTTACCGCTTCGCTCGGCCCTCTTATAGCGTTGCTAGTTGCGGTGAAGCTGAAATCTGTTCCTTGTTGGAACATGGAGATGTTGTTCCTCTTTGGAACATGTTTACTTGTTGGGGATATCACAATATATATGAATATATCTGCTATGTTTAACACATCTATATACTCGGTAAAGGGTGGAAGGCTCGGCCTTATGCACAGTGTTTTGTTCCTCTTGCCACCTAGTTTCCGTCATACGGTGTTATGTTCTGGATTTTGCGTTCCTTACGGTTGGGTGATTTATGGGACCCCTTGACGATTCGCTTTGAATAAGACTCGTCGGCAAGGCCCAACTTTGGTTTTACCATTTGCCACCTAAGCCTTTTCCCCGGGTTTCGCGAGCCGAGGGTCATCTTATTTTAAACCCCGGGCCAATGCTCCTCTGAGTGTTGGTCAAACTAAACCACTTGCGGTGCCACCACAGAGGCAACTTGGGGCATCTTGGTTGCCCCGTCTGTGTTCATCCGGATGTGCCACGAGAGCGAGATATGTGCAGCTCCTATCGGGTTGTCGGCTGTCAGAGTGGCTTTGCTGGTCTTGTTTTATTCTGTCGAAATGTCTTGTAGTCCGGGATTCGAGATTGATGGGTCTTCGGTGAAGAATAATCCTTCGTTGACCGTGAGAGCTTATAATGGGCTAAGTTGGGACACCCTGAGGGTAATATCTTTCGAAAGCCGTGCCAGCGGTTATGAATAGAGATGGGAATTTGTTAATGTCGGTTGTAGATAACCTAAAGTTGACCTCAATAAAATACACCTCAACGCGTGTGTTACCGTGATGGTCTCTTCTCGGCGGTCAGGAAGTGAACCGCGATGTTGGAGTTATGTCGGCGTAAGTAGTTCGGGATCACTTCTTGATCAATACTAGTTTCACGACCGTGCTTTGCTTCTCTTCTCGCTCTCTTTTGCGATGTAGCCACCATATATGCTAGTAAACTTGCTGCAGCTCAACTTTACTACCATGTCCTCCCTTAAGCTTAAATAGTCTTGATCTCACGGGTGTGAGATTGATGAGTCCCGTGGCTCACGAGATACTTCAAACAGTTGCGAGTTCCGATGAGGCGGTCTGAGATGATTCCACCGAGCTCAAGTGGGAGTTCGACGAGGCGTGGTCGTTACTATGTGTCGTTTCGGATGATCGATAGTGGTGCCCAGTTGGGACGATTCGAGGATCTGTGTTAGCATTTGGGGTATCTTCTTTATTTTGGTTCCGTAGTCGGACCTTGAGTGTACTCTGAATGATGTATGTTTAATTATGTCTTTGTGTGGCGTGGCGATTGTAAGCCAACTATGTTTCTTTCCTTAATTATTACATGGGTTGTGTGAAGATTACCTCACTTGCGACATTGCTTTCAATGCGGTTATGCCTCTAAGTCGTGCCTCGACACGTGGGAGATATATAGCGCGCCGAGGCGTTCAAGTTGGTAATCGAGCCTTCCCGACTTAGGAGCCCCTACTAGATTGTTTCTTGGCGTTGTTGAGTCTAGAATGGAAAAATGTTTTGAGTCTTAGGATTATATATATCGGGGTAGGATTCTTTTTACTCCTCGGTCCTTCATCGCTCTGTGAGGTCTCTGGCGTAGAGTTTTGACTCTTCTCTTCTCAAATTTCACTAAAAATTTTTTTTAGGGTCACGTGGGTATCTTGGAATCGTTTGATGGTTTTGTGGCGAGAACATTGTTCTTGGTGCCTCGACATTTAGGGGTTGTGGCGGTGTCCGGGGAGTTGAGCTCCAGGGTGTTGTCGTCACAATTTTATCGTTGCGATTCTGGAATACACGAGTTTTACCGACATCGAAATCTCTTTTGTGCGATTGTTGGTGAGATAACGATAGCCCGATCTTGTGGCGAGTCTTGCGGAATATTGCCATGACTTGCATAACGGATGTTTTTGAAGGTCGAGGTACCGCGATTTCGAGGATTTCTTGGTTATGTGTTGTGGATGGATCACATTTGGATCTAGGTATTGTTAGTTTGGGTGATATATTTTGTGTCCCTGTATCCCCAACACAGTTGCATAACCGAAAGTTTGGGAGTTTATAGGTAGAATTCTAGTAGCTTAGGAGTTTTCTTTCCGACGGATGTATGATTTGAGATTGGGGTTCAGCGTCTAGTGGTCCGCCCATTCACGGTCGATTCTGATGGTGTGAGGCGTCTTAAAGAATCCTTGGCTATGCTGATTCGGGGCGTCTTGTTAGTCATTAAGCGTCCGCTCTCGTCGTGTCGTGTGGGCCCCACGAACACTTTGGCGAAATCTCTATCATGTGTTTGTTCGGCTCGATTCTAAAGCCAACCTTTTGTTTTCATTATGATATTGAATTGTTTCTCGGTCGAGATGTTGTTTCCATATTCTTTATCTAAGTGGCTTCTCACCTTAATGGATGTGTGATGATTATCTTTGGAATTCATTCGTTCATTCTTGTTGAATGTTTATTGTGAAGACTATATGTTGCAATTTCTATCCGTTGATTCTACTTATCATTTGTCTATCAAAGGACTAACGGATGTCACCCTCTTGAGGATGGCTCATGTAGCGTCTGAATCCGGACCGCAATGATGGGGATCGATCGAATCCTCCACCTCCACCTCCACCTCCGCCTCCGAGGCACGGCAAGCTATCATGGCAGCCACCAATGCCAATGCTCGAGATGATTTTGCAGCTCTTGCAGAAGCGTACTTCGAGGGCAAGGCAATCAAGGCAATCAAGGTCAAAGGCAACAATCAGCCACACTTTGCTACTCTCGGCCGGTTTCTCGCTAATCGGCGAAGTCTTTCGGTTTACGTGTTGAGGCGAAGACGGCGATGATTGGTTAGTGGATATCTGCAAGCACTTTGGTGTAGCAATGTCGGACACGAGGACTTTGTCAAGTTTGCATCGTTTCAACTCAAGGATCAAGCTCTTTGAGTGGTTCGACAATACAAAGATTCGAGAGGAGGTCGTGTCATTACAGGATGAGTTCGCCGTGATTTCCGAGCTCATCATATTAGAAGAGTGTTGTTGAGAGCAAGCGTGAGGAGTTCCATAATCTCAAGCAAGGCACCTTGTCATCTATCAATACAATATCCAGTTCGAGGCTTCGCTTTCGTTTTGCTAAGCAAGATGTACTGATGAAAGGAGTATGATCTATCGGTTCGAGGGTGATGCGAGAGAGGATGCGCAATTACCTCTTGTCTTTGTTTGAGCGGATAAGTATGATGATTTCTACAACATGGCACTCAAGCAAGAAGCGGCACAGCTCAAATCACGAGGCTTCTAAGAAGAGAATCGGGGATGCGATTCAGTCCTCCTCGTCCTCTCAAGTGGCAGCCAAGCAGCGAAGTTTTATCGCCCCTCCTCGTTCCGTCGGCCTTACCGTGAGAAGAACTCAGGGTGGCGTGGATCTTCCCACCCACAACCCAAGCTATCGAACAAGTCTAATTCTCAAGCTCCAGGTCAAGTGCTCCTTACCACCGTCCGCTCTCAGGGTCACTTGCAACAAGTGTCGTGAGAAGGGTCACTATCTTGAACAAGTGCTTCAACGGGCGTCTTCCGCCTCCTCCTCTGTGAAATCTTCCGGCAATGCGGTGGTCAAGCATAATCCAAAGTATGCCAAGGTCAATATGATGAATGCAGCTCGAGGCGGAGGATTCTTGAGATGTGCTAATGGGTAATCTCTCGATTAATGATATTCTGCTAAAGTCTTATTTGATCTTTGGTGCATCGCTTTCTTTCATTTGAGACCTTTTGTTTCCAAGCATGAATTTGTGCGGAAAAGATTCCTACTCCGTTGAAGATTGTGTCCCGGGCAAGCAAATGACATCTAATGTTTATGTCCGGATGTTTCTATCAAGATGGGCGATTATAGATTTCTTTCTAAACCGGTGGTTCTTGGTGACTCGGACATTGATCTTATTCTCGGAATGGGTGGCTTTATCGGCTAAGCTCGGCTTGATTGTGCTGCCGGGAAATTCAATTGACTCATTCTTCTAATGATGTGATCATCTATGCCTCGTGATGAAACCATTCGGTTGTTTTCTCTCAATGAGAAGGCGAATTGAATGCCATCTCTCGATTCGATCGTTTGTGAGTACCAAGATGTCTTTCGGAAGAGCTTCGGGTATGCCTCCTCATCGGCCGGTCGAGTTAGTTATCGATCTTGAGCGAACCTTGAACCCGTTTGCAGCGTCCATACAAGCTTGGACTGATGAGCTGAGGAATTGAAGAAGCAGCTTTCGATGAACAAGGCGTCTGGGTTTGATCGGACGAGTTCATCTCCTTGGGGTTGTGGTGTTCTTTTTGTCGGGAAGAAGGATGGCTCGGACCGACTTTGTGTCGATTACCGTCCATTGAATAAGAAGACAATCAAGAACAAGTATCCACTTCCCAACATCAATGAGCTTTTCGAGCAACTCAAAGGTGCTCTGATGTTCTCTAAGCTTGACCTTCGTATGGGGTATCATCAGTTCGCATTACGTGAACAAGATATTCCCAAGCAGCATTGAACAAGCTTTGGTTCTTATGAATATCTTGTCATGTCTTCCGGCCTCGTCAATGCTCCTCCAACTTTCTCTCGGATGATGAACTTCATATTCAATCCTTACACCAATGAATTAGTCTTGGTCTATCTTGATGATATCTTGGTCTTCTCCAAGAATAAGAAGGATCATGCCAAACATTTGCGATTGGTACTAGACAAGCTCGAGAGTATCAATTCTATCGAAGTTCTCCAAATGTGAATTCGGCTTGATGAAGTGCTTTATCTTGGTCATATCATCTCGCCAAGGGCATATTGTTGATCCAGAAGGTGTCCGCAATTGTCAATTGGGAACCTCCTCGAGAATGTCAAGCACTCCGTGGCTTTCTTGGTCTTGCAAGCTATTGCGAAGATTCGTTGAGAACTTCTCCAAGATTGCAAAGCCTCTTTCCAACCTCCTCGAAGCGGTGAAGTATATACGGTCTCCAGAGTGTGGCGTTGCTTTCAAGACTCTCAAAGAAACTTCGTCACAGCTCACATTACGACTCCTCTGATGAATCCAAGCCTTATGAAGTGTTACGTGATGCTTCTCTTCAAGGTCTCGGTCTTTGTGTTAATGCAAGAGAAGAGTTGTGGCTTATACCTCTCGCTTGATTGAAGCCCAGAGGAAGAACTACCCCCTCATGATCTTGAGTTGGCGGCGTTGTCCATGCTTTGATTACTTGGAGACATCTCTTGTTGGGAAGGAAAGTGGACATTTTCACGATCACAAGAGTCTCAAGTACATCTTCACTCAGCCCAACCTCAACCTCGAGGCGGACTCGATGGGTCGAAATGATTCAAGAGTACAACCCAAGTATTGAGTATACTCGGGCGAAAGCCAATGTCATTGCGGATGCTTTGAGCGGGAAAGCTTCTTTGCAGTCTAATCCTCAAGCCCTTTCAGCGGATCTCTGTGAATCTTTCCATAAGCTGAATCTTCAAGTTGTTCCTCAAGGGTTTCTTGCCAACCTCATAGTCTCTCCTACTTTGGAAGATCAGATTCGTGAGGCTCAACTTCTGGATACCATGGTGAAGAAAGTGAAGCGTGGTATCGACAAGGGCATTTCAAGTACAAGTGCTTCCATGTTGATGACAAAGACACTCTGTTCTTTGAGGACGGATATGGTTCCTAAGGGTGATCTCGAAAAGTCATTATGAGCAGAGCTCTGATTAGCTTCTATCCATTCATCCTGGAAATGCGAAGATGTACCATGACCTCAAGCAGTCATATTGGTGGACTCGAATGAAGCGAAATTGCTCAATTCGTGAATGAGTGTGATGTCTGCGAGAAGAGTGAAAGCGAGAACACCAAAGACCAGGTGGTCTCCTTCAACCTCTTGCTATTCCGAATGGAAGTTTGATCATATTGAAATGGACTTCGTGGTGGCTTTCCAAAGTCAAGCGTGGAAATGATGCTATCTTCGTTGTCATTGACAAGCTGACTAAAGTGGCTCATTTTCTTCCTATCAAAGAATCCATCACTGCATTTCGGTTGGCGAGAGCTTTACACCTCGAGTTGTCTCTTTGCGGCATTCCACAAGTGATCTCTTGGACCGTGGCAGCATCTTTACCTCAAGTTCAGGATTCTTTTGAAGGCCATGGGCACCAACATTCGTTTTAGCACGCTTTCCATCCTCAAACAAGTGGCCAAGTTGGCGAGTTAATCAAATTCTTGAAGATATGCTCGGGGCTTGTGTCATTTCCTTGGTATGAAGTGGGAAGATTGTCTTCCTTATGCGAGTTCTCTTACAACAACAGCTTCCAGCGAGTTGGGCAAGGCCCCATTGAAATTCTCTATGGCGAAAGTGCGTACTCCTCTCAATTGATGCAGGAGCGGTGAGCGCCAACTTCTTGGCAAGATT
>JAHIAM010020099.1:0-10822 GCA_021605205.1 Aegilops longissima
CGAAACAGACCCTCGAGGCTATTCTTCCTTGTATTGTTCCTCATCAGCCCAAGAGGCAATCCTTTGCACCACACCTGGGTAGGGTATTACACCACAATGGTGGCACGAACGATATAAATCTCGTGTCTCTTGTGTTGTTCGTTTAGTAGTTTAGGTCCCAGCGATTGGCGAGGTCGAGGCGGTGGAGGGTTGGATCTCGTCGCGCAGTGTTGAACATCAAAGTGCGGAACCGAAATCCGAAGCGATGCGTGCTTTGTGAAAGGCCAATTAGGCGTCTCGATCTATCTCTATAGATCTTGATGCCTAATATGTAGCAACTTCTCCAAGGTCCTTCATTGAAAAACACTTATTCAAGTAGGCCTTTATGCTTTTCAAGAGTTCTATATCATTTCCCATCAATAGTATGTCATCCACATATAATATGAGAAATGCTCTGAGCTCCCACTCTTTCTTGTAAACACGGGCTTCTCCATAAATCTCGTAAACCCAAGCGCTTTGATCATCTCACCAAAGCGAATGTTCCAACTCGAGATGCCTGCACCAGCCCATAGATCGGCGTTGGAGCTTGCATACCTTGTCGGCATTCTTTGGATCGACAAAACCTTCGGCTGAATCATATACAATTCTTCCTTAAAACCATTAAGGAATGTCGTTTTCACGTCCATTTGCCATATCTCATAATCATATAATGCGGCAATTGCTAACATGATTCGAGAAAGACTTCAGCTCCGCTACTGGTGAGAAGGTCTCATCGTAGTCAACCCCTTGAACTTGTCGATAACCCTTAGCGACAAGCCGAGCCATATAGATGGTTACATTACCATCGCGTCATCTTCTTCTTAAAGATCCATTTATTTTCTATGGCTCGCCGATCATCGGGCAAGTCGGTCAAAGTCTATACTTCGTTTTCATACATGGATCCTATCTCGGTTCATGGCTTCAAGCCATTTGGAATCCGGGCCCGCCATCGCTTCTTCATAGTTGAAGGTTCACCATTGTCTAACAACATGATTTCCGGGAAAGGGTTGCCGTACCACTTTGGTGTGGAGCGTGTCCTTGTGGACCCTCTGAGTTCGAGTAACTTGATCTAAAGTTTCATGATCATCATCATTAACTTCCTCTCTAGTCGGTGCGGGCACCGCGAAACATTTTCTTGAGCTGTGCTACTCTCCGGTTCAAGAGGCAATACTTCATCAAGTTCTACTTTCCTCCCACTTACTTCTTTGAGAGAAACTCTTTCTATAGAAAGGAACCATTCTTAGCAACAAAGATCTTGCCTTCGGATCTGAGGTAGAAGGTATACCCAATAGTTTCCTTAGGGTATCCTATGAAGCGCATTTTTCCTATTTGGGTTCAAGCTTTTGGGTTGAAGTTTCTTGACATAAACATCGCATCCCCAAACTTTCGAAATGACACTTAGGTTTCTTCCCAAACCACAATTCATACGTGTCGTCTCAACAGATTTCGAGACCCTATTTAAAGTGAATGTGGTAGTCTCTATAGCATAACCCCAAAATGATAGCGGTACATCGGTAAGAGACATCATAGATCGCACCATATCCAATAGAGTGCGATTCTGACGTTCGGACACACCATTACGCTGAGGTGTTCAGTGCGTGAGTTGTGAAACAATTCCACATTTCCTTAAGTGCATACCAAATTCGTGACTCAAATATTCTCCCCACGATCTGGTCGTAAGAACTTGATTTTCTGTCCGTTGATTCTCAACCTCACTCTGAAATTCCTTGAACTTTTCAAAGGTCTCGGACTTGTGTTTCATTAAGTAGACATACCCATATCTACTTAAGTCATCCGTGAGGTGAGAACATAGCGATAACCACTTTGAGCCTCAACGCTCATTGGACCGCTTTACACATCAGTTTGTATGATTTCCAATAAGTTGGTTGCTCGCTCCATTGTTCGGAGAACGAGTCTTGGTCATTTGCCCATGAGGCATGGTTCATGCGTGTCAAATGATTCATAATCAAGAGACTCCAAAATTCCATCTGCATGAAGTTTCTTCATGCGTTTGACCTCAATGTGACCAAGGCGGCGATTGCCACAAGTATGTGGGACTATCATTATCAACCTTACATCTTTTGGCATTCACACTATGAATATGTGTAGCATCACGTTCGAGATTAAATAAGAATAAACCATTGACCAGCGGGGCATGACCATAAAACATGTCTCTCATATAAATAGAACAACCATTATTCTCATATTTAAATGAGTAGCCATCTCGCATTAAACGAGATCCAGATACAATGTTCATGCTCAAAGCTGGTACTAAATAAAAATTATTGAGGTTTAAAACTAATCCCGTAGGTAAATTTAGAGGTAGCGTGCTGGCGATCACATCGACCTTGGAACCATTCGTAGCGCATCATCACCTGTCGCCACGATCTCCGCTTATTCGCAACTCCTGTTTTGAGTTACAAATATGAGCAACCGCACGGTATCAAATACCGGGAGCTACTCTGGCGCTGGTTAGGTACACATCAATAACATGTATATCACATATACCTTTGGTATTGCCAGCCTTCTTATCCGCTAAGTACTTGGGGCAGTTCCGCTTCGGTGACCATTTCCCTTGCAATAAAAGCACTTTCGATCTCGGGCTTGGGTCCATGCTTTGGCTTCTTCCGACAAGCGGCTTACGGTAGGCGGCAACTCCTTGCCGTCCTTCTTGAAGTTCCTTTTACCCTTGCCTTTCTTGAACTTAGTGGTTTTATTCACCATCAACACTTGATGTTCCTTTTGATCTCCACCTCCGCTGATTTTAGCATTGAATATACCTCGGGAATGGTCTTTTCCATCCCTGCATATTGAAGTTCATCACAAAGCTCTTGTAGCTAGGTGGAGCGGCGAGGATTACATCAGCGACCGCGTCATCCGGAGATTGATTCCCAGTGAGACAAGCGGTTGTGCAACCGGACATTTTGAGTATGTGCTTGCGACAGAATTGTTCTCCTCCATCTTACAATGTAGAACTTGTCGGAGACTTCATATCTCTTGACTCGGGCATGAGCTTGGAAAACCATTTTCAGCTCTTGGAACATCTCATATGCTCCGTGTTGCTCAAAAAGGCTTTGGAGCCCGGTTCTAATTTGTAAAGCATACCCTTGAACAGGGAGTAATGTCACTCTGTGATTGCCGAGGGCATTCATAGCGTCTTGAGTTCTAGGAAAACAGGTGCATCACGCAGGACATATGCTTTCTTGGCAGCTATGAGGATAATCCTCGGGTTCTGGACCCGGTCCTGTTGGGGAACATAGTAATTTGAAAAAATTCTATGCACCGCCAGATCATGGTGATGCATAGAAGCGAGAGGGGTGAGTGTTGTCCACGTACCCTCGTGGACCCGCAAGCGTGCTTCTTATGATTGATGTGATAAACCGTCCTTCACGATCCGACCGATCAAAGTACCGAGCACGGCCTGCACCTCGGAGTTCTCCACCGTTCAACTCCACGATGGCGTCCCTCGAACTCCGATGCGGCCGAGTGTTGAGGAGTTTCGACGGCCTGGCGTGGTAGCAATGATGATTCTACCGACACGAGCCTTTCCTACCGCTACTGATATGCTCATGGTGGATTATGGTGGAGGCACCTGCAGCTAAACTATCAAGAGATCAATTATTGTGTCTCTGGGGTGCCTGGCCACATATAAAGAAGGAGGAGGGAGAGGGCGGGAGGCCGGCTCCTATGCGCATAGAGAGTCCTCCTCCCACAAAGGAGTAAGATTCCCCCCTTCCAGTAGTATGAGGAGGTCAAGGAAGGAGGGAGAGGCCTCCCCTAGTCAATTCGGGCTAGGCCTTGAAGCGCCAGCCTCTCCTCTCTCTCTCTTTCCATAAAACCCAATGGGCCCCCATATACTCCGATGCAATTCCCGTAACTCTTGGGTACTCCGAAAAATACCCGAATCACTTGGAACCTTTCCGATGTCAGACTATAGTTGTCCAATATATCTATCTTTACATTCGACCATTTGAGACTCCTCGTCATGTCCCCCTCTCTACTGGGACTCAGAACCCTTGATTTTATCAAAACACATAAACTCATAATATAACCGTCAGCCAACTTTAAGCGTCACGGACCCTACGGATTAAGGAAACTTATGTATATATGACGAGACACGTCTCAGTCAAATAACCAATCAGCGAACACGGATGCTCATATTGGCTCCCATATTCACGAAGATCTTTATCGGTCGAAACGCACAACATCATCGTTGTTCCCTTTGTCGTCGGTATGTTACTTGCCGAGATTGATCGTCGGTATCTCAATACCTAGTTCAATCTCGTTGCAACGGATCTCTTTACTCGATTTAGTAATACATCATCCGTAACTAACTCATTAGTTGCAAATGCTTGCAAGGCTTATAGTGAGGTGCATTACCGAGTGGGCGGAGAGATACCTCTCCGAGCAATGGGAGTGACAAATCCTAATCTCTGAAATCGCCATATTAACAAGTACCTTCGGAGACGCTGTAGAGCACCTTTATGATCACCCGAGTTCACGTTGTGTGGCGTTTGGTAGCACACAAAAGTGTTCCTCCGATAAGCAGGGGTTACATAACCTCATAGTCATAGGAATATGTATAAGTCATGAAGAAAGCAATAGCAGAATACTAAGCGATCGTGTGCTAAGCTAATGAAATGGGTCAAGTCAATCACATCATTCTCTAATGATGTGATCCGATTAATCAAATGACAACAGCATGTCAATGGCTAGAAACATAATCATATTTGATCAACGAGCTAGTCAAGTAGAGGCATACTAGTGACACTCTGTTTGTCTATGTATTCACACATGTATTATATTTTGGTTAATATAATTATAGCATGAATAATAAACATTTATCATGATATAAGGAAATAAATAATAACTTTATTATTGCCTCTAGGGCATATTTCCTTGAGTCTCCCACTTGCACTAGAGTCATTAATCTAGTTCACATCACCATGTGATTTAACATCAATAGTTCACATCACCATGTGATTAACACCCATAGTTCACATAGTCAGTATGACCAATACCCAAAAGTTTACTAAGTCAATAATCTAGTTCACATCGCTATGTGATTAACACCCAAAGAGCTAAGGTGTCATCATGTTTTGCTTGTGAGAAGAAGTTTAATCAGCAGTACGCCACATTCGAGATCCGTATGTATTTTGCAAATTTCTATGATCTACAATGCTTTCTATGAACTACTCTAGCTAATTGCTCCCACTTTCAATATGTATCAGTTGAGACTTAGAGTCATCCGGATCGGTGTCAAAACTTGCATCGACGTAACCCTTTATGGCGAACCTTTTGTCACCTCCATAATCGAGAAATATATCCTTATTCCACTAAGGATAATTTTGACGTTGTCTAATGATCTACTCCTGGATCACTATTAGCTCCTTGCCTAAACTCAATTCATGGGGTATACAATAGTTCTGGTACACAGCATGGCATACTTTATAGAACCTATGGTAGAGGCATAGGAATGACTTTCATTCTCTTTCTATCTTACTGCAGTGGTGGGGCTTTGAGTCTTACTCAATTTCACCTTGTAACACAGGCAAGAAACTCTTTCTTTGATTGTTCCTATTTTGAACTACTTCAAAATCTTGTCAAGGTATGTACTCATTGAAAAAACTTATCAAGCGTCTTGATCTATCTCTATAGATCTTGATGCTCAATATATATCAACTTCACGGGTCTTTCTTTGAAAAACTCCTTTCAAACACTCCTTTATGCTTTCGAGAATAATTCTACATTATTTCCGATCAACAATATGTCATTCACATATACTTATCAGAAATGTTGTAGTGCTCCCTCACTTTCTTGTAAATCGGGCTTCACATAAATGCTGTATAAAACTATGTCTTTGATCAACTCATCAAAGCTGTATTCCAACTCGAGATGCTTGCACCAGTCCATAGATGGATCGTTGAGCTTGCACATTTTATTAACACCTTTAGGATTGACAAAAACTTCAGGTTGCATCATACAACTCTTCTTTAATAAATCCATTAAAGGAATGCAGTTTTTTTATCCATTTGCCAGATTTCATAAAATCGGCAATTGCTAACATGATTCAGACAGGACTTAAGCATAGATACTGAGTGAGAAAATCTCGCCGTAGTCAACACCTTGAACTTGTCGAAACCTTTTGCGAACAATTCTAGCTTTGTAGATAGTAACACTACTATTAGCGTCCGTCTTCCTCTTGAAGATCCATTTAATCTCAATGGCTTGCCCGATCATCGGGCAGAATCAATCAAAGTCCATACTTTGTTCTCATACATGGATCCCATCTCAGATTTCATGGCCTCAAGCCATTTAGCGAATCTGGGCTCATCATCGCTTCTTCATAGTTAGTGGGTTCGTCATGGTCTAGTAACATGACCTCGAGAACAGGATTACCATACCACTGCTTGTGCGGATCTCCTCTGGTTGACCTACGAGGTTCGGTAGTAACTTGATCCGAAGTTACATGATCATCATCATTAGCTTCCTCACTAATTGGTGTATGAGTCACGAGGAACATTTACTGTGATGAACTACTTTCCAATAAGGGAAGAATTGGATTACCTCATCAGTTCTACTTTCCTCCCACTCACTTCTTTCGAGAGAAACTCCTTCTCTAGAAAGGATCCATTCTTAGCAACGAATATCTTGCCTTGGATGCATGATAGAAGGTGTACCCAACTGTCTCTTTTGGGTATCCTATGAAGACACTTTCTCGATTTGGGTTTGAGCTTATCGAGGTTGAAACTTTTTCACATAAGCATGCATACCCCAAACTTTAAAAGCGACAATTTTGGTTTCTTGCCAAACCATAGTTCATACGGTGTTGTCTCAGCGGATTTAGATGGTGCCCTATTTAACGTGAATGCAGCTGTCTCTAATGCATAACCAAAATGATAGTGGTAAATCGGTAAGAGACATCATAGATTACACCATATATCTAATAAAGGGAAATCTGGTTATGGCGTTGGACACACCATTATCTTTGTGGTGTTCCGGTGGCGTGAGTTGTGAAACTATTCCATTGTTTTAAATGAAGACCAAACTCATAACTCAAATATTCTCTCTCCGATCAGATCGTAGAAACCTTTATTTTCTTGTCGATGATTTTCCACTTCACTCTGAAATTCTTTGAACTTTTCAAATGTTTCACACTTATGTTTCATCAAGTAGATATACCCATATCTGCTCAAATCATCTGTGAAGGTCAGAAAATACGATACCGTCATGACCTCAACACTCATTGGATGCATACATCGGTATGTATTATTTCCAATAACTTTCGGTTGCTTGCTCCATTGTTAGGAGAATGGAGTTTTAGTCATCTTGCCCATAAGGCATGGTTACATAAGCATCAAGTGATTCCAAAATCCCATCGGCATGGAGTTTCTTCATCGCTTTACCAATATGACCTAAACAGCGAGTGCCACAAATAAGTTGCACTATCATTATTAACTTTGCATCTTTTGGCTTCAATATTATGAATATGTGTATCACTACGATCGAGATCCAACAAACCATTTTCATTGGGTGTATGACCATAGAAGGTTTTATTCATGTAAGCAGAACAACAATTATTCTCTAGCAAATGAATAACCGTATTGCAATAAACATGATCAAATCATATTCATGCTCAGCATAAACACCAAATAACACTTATTTAGGTTCAACACTAATCCAGAAAGTATGGGGGTCTGCGATGATGATCATATCAATCTTGGAACCACTTCCAACACACATCGTCACTTCACCCTTAACTATTCTCATTTTATTCTGCAACTCCGTTTGAGTTACTAATCTTAGCAACAGAACTGATATCAAATCAGGAGGTTGCTATAAACACTAGTAAAATACACATCAATAACATGTATATCAAATATACCTTTGTTCACTTTGCCATCCTTCTTATCCCAAATACTTGGGGCAGTTCGCTTCGATGACCAGTTCCTTTGCGGTAGAAGCACTTCAGTCTGGGCTTAGGTCGAACTTGGGCTTCTTCATTTAGCGAACAACAACTTGCTTGCGTTCTTCTTGAAGTTCCCTTCTTCCTTTGCCCTTTTCTTGAAACTAGTGGTCTTGTCAACCATCAACATGATGCTTTTCTTGATTTCTACCTTCGTTGATTTCAGCATCACGAAGAGCTTGGGAATCATTTCCATTATCCTTGCATATTATAGTTCATCACGAAGTTCTAGTAACTTGGTGATGGTGACTAGAGAACTCAATCAATCACTATATCTTATCTGGAAGATTAACTCCACTTGATTCAAGTGATTGTAGTACTCGGACATTCGAGCACATGCTCACTAGTGAGCTATTCTCCTCCATCTTGTAGGCAAAGAACTTTGTCGGAGGTCTCATACCTCTCGACTCGGGCATGAGTATGAAATACCAATTTCAACTCTTGGAACATCTTATGCTACATGGCATTCAAAACATTTTTTAAGTCGGTTCTAAGCGGTAAAGCATGGTGCACTAAACTATCAAGTAGTCATCATACGAGCTTTTGTCCAAATGTTCATAACGTCTGCATCTGCTCCTGCAATAGATCTGTCACCTAGCGGTGCATCAAGGACATAATACTTACGTACAGCAATGAGGATAATCCTCGGATCACGGACCAAGTCCGCATCATTGCTACTAACATCTTTCAACTTATTTTTCTCTAGAACATATCAAAATAAAAGCAGAGCTAAGCGAGCTATTGATCTACAACATAGATATGCTAATACTACGGAACTAAGTTCATGATAAATTAGAGTTCAATTAATCATATTACTTGAAAAACTCCACATAGATAGACATCCTCTAATCCTCTAAGTGATCACGTGATCCATATCAACTAAACCATGTCCGATCATCCGCATGAGATGGAGTAGTTTCAATGGTGAACATCACTATGTTGATCATATCTACTATATGATTCACGCTCGACCTTCGGTCTCGGTGTTAGAGGCCATATCACGTATATGCTAGCTCGTCAAGTTTAACTTGAGTATTCGCGCGTGCAACTGTTTTGCACCGTTTTATTTGAGCGTAGAGCCCTATCACCCAATCATCACGTGGTGTCTCAGCACGAAGAACTTTTACTGGCTATGCATACTCGGGAGAACACTTATACCTTGATAATTTAGTGAGAGATCATCTTATAATGCTACCGTCAATCAAAGCAAGATAAGATGCATAAAAGATAAACATCATATGCAATCAATATAAGTGACATGGTATGGCCATCGTCATCTTGTGCTTGTGATCTCCATCTCCGAAACACCGTCATGATCTCCATCGTCATGACGTGACACCATGATCTCCATCATCTTGATCTATATCAGTAATATGCGTCACATAGTCGTCTAGCCAACAATTGCTCTTGCAACTATTGCTATCGCATAGCGATAAAGTAAAACAATTATTTGGCGCTTGCATCTTATGCAATAGAAGAACACATAAGGTTTTGCCGTTCGATAACCCACAAAACATGATCATCTCAACAACTTATATCTCATCACGTCTTGACCATATCAATCACAACATGCCCTGCAAAAACAAGTTAGGCGTCCTCTACTTTGTTGTTGCAAGTTTTACGTGGCTGCTACGGGCTGAGCAAAACCGTTCTTACCTGCATCAAAACCACAATAGTTTGTCAAGTTGGTGCTTTTTAACCTTCCAAGGCGGGGTACCAGTTCAACTAAAGTTGGGCCGACCCGCTAGTCACCTTGTGCAAGCGCGGTAAAACCAGTCTCCCGTGGTTGGCGTAATGTCGGTCGGGCGCTTCATCAACAATCGCCGAACCAAAGTATAACATCTTTTAGCGGTATGACTTATATCCCCACAACTCACTTGTTCCCTCGTGCATATGACATTACGCATAAAACCAGGCTCGGATGCCCTTTTTGGGGAATGTAGTAATTTCAAAAAATTCCTCGCACCCAAGATCATGGTGATGCATAGCAACAAGGGGGAAGTGTTGTCCACGTACCCTGGGCCAGCGGCGTTACGGCGGTTGATTAGTTTGCGTCTTCATGATCCGACCGATCAAGCACCGAACAGGCACCTCCGAGTTCAACACGTTCAGCCCGATGGCGTCCCTCGAACTCGATCCAGCGAGTGTTGAGGAGATTTGTCAACCTGACGGTGGTGGGATGATGATGTTTACCGCCCGGCTTTGCCTAAGCACGCTTCTGATTTAGGTGGACTATGGTGGAGGGGCACCGCCAACGGCTAAAAGATCAAACAATCAATTGTTGTGTCTCAAGGGTGCCCCCCCCGTATATAAAGGGTGGAGGAGGGGAGGGGCCCTCTCTATGGCGCGCCTAGGAAGGTCCTACTCCCAGGAGGATCCCCCCTTCAAGTAGGGTAGGAGTCAAGGAAGGGGGGAGAAGAGAAGGAAGGAGGTGCAGCCCTCCCCTAATCAATCGGACTGGCCGAAGCGCCACCTCTCCTCTCTTTCCCTTAAAGCCCAATAAGGCCCAATACTCCCCCGAATTCGTAACTCTCCGGTACTCAAATATCCGAATCAATCGGAACTTTTCGATTTCGAATATATCGTCAATATATCGATCTTTACGTCTCGACCATTTGAGACTCCTCATTTCCCGATCTTATCCGGGACTCGAACTACCTTTAATCAAAAACATAAACTCATAATATAACCGTCATGAACTTTAAGCGTCCGGACCCTAGGGTTCGAGAACAATTGAACATGACCGAGAATCGTCTCCGGTCAATAACCAATAAGGGAACCTAGATGCTCATATTGGCTCCACATATTCTCGAAGATCTTTATCGGGAAGCATAACAA
>JAHIAM010020101.1:0-12791 GCA_021605205.1 Aegilops longissima
ACCACCCGGTAAAGCTAATGTTGTAGCAGATGCTTTGAGCCGTAAGAGTTATGTGAATACTCTTACACGGAGGATTACCCAGGAGTTAGTCGATGACCTCGAGAATCTCCGTTGGAGATAGTTCAAGAGGATTTGTTGCAACTCTGGAAGTTCAGTCCACCTTGACCGAAAGGATTCGTGAAGCCGAAGTCGGACAAGGAAATTGATGAGATAAAGCAAAAGATGGATGAAGGAAAAGCTAAAGTTCCGTAGGATGAACCGGAACTATATGGTTCGAGGATCGTATTTATGTGCCCAATGATCCCGAACTCGGAAGTTAATTCTTGGAGGCTCATGATTCACGTACTCGATTCACCACGTAACACCAAGATGTACCGGATTTGAAGGAAGTTTAGGTGGCGGTATGAAGAAGGATATTGCGATGCGTAGCGATATCGATGTTTGTCAGCGTGTAAAGCGAGAACATCGAAGCCAGCAGGTTACTTCAACCTTTGCCGATTCGATTGGAAATGGGAGAAATTTGGAATGGATTTCATCAAGGATTACCGGGACCCGTTCAGGTTATGATTCTATCGGGTAGTGGTTGATCGTTTGACTAAGGTAGCTCACTTCATTCCGTGAAGACTACCTATACCGTGCTAAGTTGGCCAAGATATACATGACCAGGATCGTATATGCCATGGAGTTAGGGAAAATGGTGTGGATAGAGGAACACAGTTCACCTCAAAGTTTTGGAAGCGATTGCATGAAACTTTGGAGTGCGAGCTGGAATTGATGCAACTTTTCATCCATGACAGATGGGCGAGCCGAGAAGTCAACAGATTACGGAGGACATGTTGAGAGCTTGTGTGCTGAACTATGGGTCTAGCTGGGATGATAATTTGCCATCTGGAGTTCTCATACAACAACAGTTATCAATCGATCGAAGATGGCCCTTCGACTCTATCCGGAAGGAGGTGTAGAACACCATTCTTTGGGATAGTGTTGGAGATCGATCACTTTTGGTTCCGATCTTATCAAGGTTCGAAGAAAAGTCAAGCTGATTGAGACAGGCTCAAGATAGCACGGTCGAGAGGAAGAGTTATCTGACGATGCGCAAAGGTGACTTACGAAGTGGGAGATCGAGCATATCTTGTGTGTCTCCCGTGGAATCAAGAGGTTTGGTGTCAAGGAAAGTTAGCACCCGATTCATTGGCCCTACAAATCCTCGAGCGTCGTGGAGGTTGCCTAAGTTGGAATTGCGGAAGGATTGTCGGAGTTCATGATGTCTTCCATGTTTCTCGGTGAAGAAGTGTCATGCCGACATGGCCGATGTTCCGTTGAGAACCACGGTGCCCTAGAGGCCATACAACAGCGGTGATCGACCTGGAGAAACCGTCAATTCTCGAGGCGCAAGCGAGTCACCCACAGCAAGGTCATCAAATTTTGCAAGGTCTGTGGAGTCACCACAGGAAGAAGCCACACAGGGCCGGAAGACCTTCTTGAGACCACCCCACCTATTGCTAGCCAACCCGAATCTCGGGGAGATTCATCTTAAGTGGTAGGTTTGTAACATCCCAAATTTCCTATTTGGAATGTTTTACAATTATAGCTAAGCATCCTATGCATCCTGTTTGAATTTGAATGCCATTTGGAGTTTGAGAAATTTTGAGTTTTGAATTTGAATTCAAACTTTGGCAAGGGAAACATTTCAAAAACTAAGCCTGATAAATACTTGATCAAAATTGAGAGGATAAACATGACACTCCAAAAATATCAGGGAAAAACATTGCCAAAGATTGGATTCAAATCTGAATTTTATTTGAATTTGAAAAAATGGATTTTTAAAAGTTTGGATTTTGCCTTTGGAAAATGTTCAAATGAAAGGAATATTCCCGATCATTTTGGTATATATATACCCTATATAAAATATTTATATTTGAAAAATTATACTCTGTTTTGTTTTATTTTAAAAAATAAATTCATAAAAGAAAAACCCCAGTATTGACTAATCCCAACCCCCAGGGGCCTAACCCCCCATGCCGACCGGCCGGCCCGGCCCCTCCCCCTCCCTTTGAATCCCCCATGGCCGCTCGCCCCCCCCTCTCTCTCTCCACGGGGCCCGCCGTCAACCCCGCCCACCTCTTTGGAATGCGAATCGGGATCCGGATCGATCCGTCGTCGTCCCCCAAGCTAGGGGGCCCGCTTAAAAGCTCGCCCCCCATTCCCCCAGCCTCGCGGACCCCTCCTCCTCTCTCGGCTCATGGGACCCGGCCTCGCCGCCATTCTCGTGCCGTCGCCCCTAGACCACCCCGACCCCATCGACTCCACAGCTCCCAGGCTCCCCCCCGCCCTTCCCCGACCTCCCACCGGAGCCCTCCCGCCTCACCCCCCCGCCGCCGTCGAACTCCGGTTATGGGAATCCCCCCGTCAGATCTCTAACCACGGCTAAGTTAACCCGAAGAGTTGTTTTTTAAAAAAACCGGCCGGTTTCAGTTTTATTATTTAGTTAGGTTTTATTTTGCCGGTCCGTTTTAGTTTAACCCTAGGCCCGTTTAGGTTATTTGCCGATTACAATTTAGGCCCATTAGGCCTTTTCTTTTATTTTTGTTTTTCTTTTTAAAGAATAGTTTATTTTGAAAAATTCATATCTTTTATTCTGTTTATTTTTTAGATGATTCTTTTTTGTTGGTTTGCAAATTTTCTATATTTTCTGTAGAATATATATTTAGCTATGTTAAAATTAATTAAAATTGCTTTAATTTAGTTTTAGTCAGAATAGTAAATCTGCTATAACTTGAGTTAGAAAAATTATTTTGGATGATTCTTTTGTCCCAACTTTATTTTGGCATTTCCAAACCATAGAAATTAATTTGAGTATTTTAGGATTAATAAATAAATAGTTTTAAGCAGAATCTTATTAATCCTAATTAATTAACACTCTTGTTTTCCTATTAATTTAATTAGTAAATAAATTTATTTTAACATGTGATTGATTATTCTAGGATAGTTTCTGTCACTTTATAGGATGAACTTTTATTTATAATTAATAAAGTTTTATTTTATTTTTCTTAATAGAAATTGGATTAGGCCTAATAGGGTTTCATAATAGATTTTTAATTAATTCTTTTTGCTCCTAGTTGCAGTGCATCCTTTTCATTGTTAACTTAAAACCATGATTAGGTTATTTAAAAATTTTTGTTATAAAAAACTATTCTAGCTATTGTTTGAAGTAGGAAAAACTTTGAATGGGTTTTCTTTGAGTTTTCCTTTGGATTTTGATTTGGTTGTTTTGGTGGTTATGTTCTTTTTATGCTATTGTGTTTGTGATCCTATTGCTATATGCTTATTGTGAATTGTTTGTCTCGGTAGAGTTTCGATCTGAAGCTTGCTACTTGAATCTTTAGCTTCGAGGATCATCAACAAGGCAAGTTTTGATCATTTATTTTTATACCTTGTTTTTGTGCATTAGAAATTGTCACCCCCACCATGCATGCATAGTTGAAATTTTGAAGTCATTAAACTTGAGTAGTATCATGTGGTAGGATGAACCAATCCTTGTTACCATGACCCGGGGGAAGTAGTTACTTTGCTATGCTTTCGTGAGCGGGTTTTGGGTTGAGTGAAATTCATAAGCAAGATGTGAGGTAAATGATGTAACCCCATGAACTACAATGATCAAGATGGACTTGGAAATTCACTCTTTGGGTGGAGGGCGGTTGTGGGCACCGGAGAACCCGTGGTTGGCGGGATGCATGGAGAAGTGCCATGACATCTTGGGAGCTTCACCCAACGAAGAAGGATGGATGCCCCATGACGGAAGCTTACTGCGCAAGCCATTATGGGCTCTGGGGGTTGACCCTATGTGGTGGTGGGCGGTACTACGAGATGTAGAAACGGTAGGATTGGATGGGTCGGCGGTAGCGGAAGAACTCTTTGGAAGACCTGTTTCATTGTCCGTCTTCAAACACCATGAAGTCCGAAGACTTAAAGGAGGAATGATTCTTGGGGAAAGTCGCAACCCTCTGCAGTTAAAATCTAATCGATTAGCCGTGTCCCGATTCACGGACAATTTGAGCCTCTGGAACTTGGAAGTTTGAAATCCAACACTAAAACTAATGAATTAATTTGAGGGGTTTATGACTTAATAATTTGGGAATGAGATATTGGTTGGGGAACCATCTCAATAACTACCAACAATTGTAGTAATTTGCAAGCAAGTCCTTTGTAGTAGGAAAAATTTGCTTTTAAAATGATGAAACTTAGAGCTCCACCCAAAAATGCATATAGTGTTAGTAACTTTATTATTGTTATTCTTCATGACTTGCCACTTATTCAAAAATGACCTACATGGCTAAACGTCTTATGTTGCGGGGTATATTCGATCGGGGGTGAGGCTCGCTCGCTTGGCGATTGCCCTTTGAGTCGGATGGACCGCTTTATCCTCGGCCTTCCCAATATTAGTAGTTTATTTCTCATGGTTGGCCTTGGGCGAATTTATTCCTTGTAATAAAGACTCTATATGAAAGCGTGTAATAATATTCAGGTGTGATTGAACTTTGATTACTTTATCGATGTCTTGTGAGTACGGCATGATCTTGGGATAATCGGACACGGAATTTGAGATTTTGGGTCGGTCGCTCGAGAGGTAGAAATTCTGTTGCCGTGGGATCGTAACCCCTAGGATCGGAAAGCCATAGGAAGAGACCATTTACTTTAAATCCTTTTCATTCCGTAATTCTCCCTGTTCAATTCTGACTCTTCTCATATTTTCAACATTCTAGATGGCGTCGAGTTCACCCCGGTTTGCTACGAATTTTGCCCCGATGAGGCGATGCCCGAAACTGGTCGGATGGTGAAGCAGGGTGCTCGCCCTCGATCACGGAAGCCAACCAATGCACCAGCGGACACCCTCTGATTGAAGTGCATATCCGGGAAGAACCCGGAGGACACGTATTGACTTTGAGTTCACGAGTTCAAGCTGGATCCGGAAGGGCGTGGCGATCTATCGAGCACTTGGACATCTCGGAGAATCTGGGCGGCTTGATCCTCGGAACCTGCCATGGTTTCCGCAAAAATGGAATATCATCCGCCGTTGATGCGCTCCACTCTCTCTTATATCCGGGACTTGGGTCTTCTCGAAGCGGAGATTGGACTTCGCCGTAACTTCGAAACCACGGAGCTTTTGTTCCGTGAATTGGAGCTGGAGGAGAAGGCGAACTTCCTTGGCCATGAGGAAAAATCACGGACTTCATGGAGCGTGGCGACACGAAGATGAAGCTTGCAATAAGGAAAGGATGGACTTGGGAGGGACCTTTATCAGTGGAGATGAAGGACCCCTCGTGAGCAATGATCGGTTATGAAGGGGTACCTTGAAGGAAGTCACAAGAGGCGCCACCCAGAGGGCAGGAATTTTGATGAAGACTTTTTTCGACCACCATGTTATTTTACTTCTTCATCGATCAGTTAGGCGATATTTCCCTTGATTTCATGAGCTTTTGTAATCGAGTTTGAACCATGTTTGAGTGGAATGAATAAATGATTGGTGTGTTTATGATTTGCATTCATATGGGTAGTGTTATTTCTCATAGACCATTGTTCTATTCTAATTTTCTCATCCCTCCAAAACACGGATGCCTCAGGGCGTGACCTTTGGTTTTCCGCGGACTCACCCGGCTCCAAAGGAATCATCAGCTCCTCATCGGTCAACAACAAGCCAACAATCCACCCACCACCTTGGACAACGACTCGATTCCGAGGCTGAATCCGGGTGTTCTCTAGTAGCGGCGATTATTCGATGATTGGCTCATAAAGTCGGAAGAGCTAATCCTTTGTTGGATCTGATCTTTGAGAAGGTGCGCTTTGCGCCATCAACTTGATGGACCCGCTTCTTGGTGGGAGAACTACACGCCACTTATCCCATTGGTGCCATCACATGGGACCAATTCCAGGAACCTTGCCCTCATGTCTTTTGGAGCCATGAGTGCGAAGAAGCGTGAGTTCCGCAATTCGCCGGGAACCGTCTTGTGGGCCGATCGTGGATGTCAACAAGCTGCTCGCTATGCCCCGGATGATGTGGCCCGGATGCTAAGCGGGAGAAGTTCCTTGAGGACTCAATGATGCTGAGCATGGCCAGCTCCTTCAACAACTACCGGAGCTGGTAGACAAGGCCACCATTCTTGAAGGCAAGCGGCGGATAAAAGCGCGGGTAAGCCAAGGGAAGCACAATTCGGGCTCGGCGAAGCCCGCTATCACCATACCGGGACACTCATAACCATGGAAAATGGGAACAACCCAAACCGGACAACAAGTCAGGCCATGGCAATGGAAAGGCAATGGTTGGCAATCGCACCGTTCTGCCCGGCTCAAGGATCTGGCCACATCACTTTCAAGTGCGGAAGGCGGGGCACTATGCCACCACTGCCGGAGGCCAAGCAAAGGAATGGAAATGGCAATGGAGGCTGTGAAAAGCCCAATCCGTTCCCTCGTGCTGGGTGAACCACATCGGCGTGGAGGGCGTCTATGATCACCGGAACTTTGTGGTTGGTAAGTTTTATTGAATTCACGTTCAGTTTGGTACTCTTTGATTACGGTAGCGCATTCATTCATATCAAGGGTAGTTGTGGAAAAAATGCGGGTTGCCCCTAAAACCCTTAGAAGCCCCCTTGGCGTCGTTCGGGAGGAGAAATGATGGCGGTTTAGGTTATGCAACCCTCAACATCGGGAACCATAAATTTCCCGACCTCATAGTGTTGAAACCCGGACCTTGGATGTAATCCTAGGCATGGATTGTTGACAAAGTTTGAAGGAACATAGGCTGCCAAGTCTATTCCTCACCACCGGGGGAAGAGGATCAAATATGTAGCAGGCCGCCGGATGAAGAATCGTGCATTCCCTCACGGGAGTTGTTGGGAGGAAGTGCGTGGTGCAAGATTTTCCCGATGTGTTTGGAGAATTAAGAATGCCAGAGGGGACATTGAATTTCGATCGAATTATTGCGGCAAGCCCCAATATCAAGAGACCTTATCGGATGCCACGAATGAGTTGAAAGAGATCAAGGATCAAATTAATGAGTTATTGGAGAAAGGATATATTGTCAAGCTCATCACCGGGAGCCCAGTTCTTTTGGTAGAAAGAAGGATGGAAGCTTGAGGATGGTTGTGGATTATTGCGTTGAGCAGTAACCATCAAGAACAAGTACCCTCTGCCGATGATTAATGACTTGTTTGATCGTTAGTTGGAGCCAAGGTATTCTCTAAGATCGATCTTGATCGGTATCATCGATTGAAGATCCGTGAAAGGATATACCCAAAACAACATTCACTACGGTATGGTTTATATGAGTATACCGTCATGTCATTTGGATTGACTAATGCTCCTGCGTACTTCATGAACTTGATGAACAAGGTATTTATGGAATATCTGGACAAGTTTGTCGTGGTGTTCATCGATGATATATTGATTTTCTCCAAAAAGGGAAGAGCATAAGGAACATTTCGTCTAGTTAGAAACTTGAGCATCGTTGTATGCCAAGTTCAGCAAATGTGAATTTTGGTTGAAGGAAGTTGGATTCCTCGGACATGTTATTTCGGGAAAGAATAGCAGTTGATCCGCCAAGGTTGAATCGTCAGATTGGCGATCACCCACCTTAGTCAAGGAGATCCGATTTTTCGGACTCAGGATATTATCGGAGGTTCATTGAGAACTTTCGAAATTGCCAAGCCCATGGGAGCTGTTAAAGAAGGAAGCCAAGTATGTTTGGACCAAGGAATTGAAGCAGTTTAGGAATTGAAAAGCGGTTGGTCCGCCCGTGTTGATTTTGGGACATACACAAGGAATACGGTTTATTGTGGCGCTTCCAAGGACTCGGGAATCGATGCAGGAAGGAAATTGTAGCTTATGCCTCCGGAACTCGACCTCATGAGATGAATTATACCATGATTTGGAGTTAACCGTATGCATACTCAAGACACGAGACATTTCCTCCCGGAAACCATTGTGATGTTTACGATCACAAGAGTTTGAAGTATATCTTCAGAAGGAATTGAACCTCGGCGGAGGAGATGGCTAGAGTTGATAAAGGACTATGACATGAGATTGCATTACCACCCGGTAAAGCTAATGTTGAGATGCTTTGAGCCGTAAGAGTTATGTGAATACTCTTGCGGGAGATACCCGGGAGTTAGTCGATGACTTGGAGATCTCCCGGGGAGATAGTTCAAGAGGATTTGTTGCAACTCGGAAGTTCAGTCCACCTTGGCGAAAGGATTGTGAAGCCAAGTCGGACAAGGAAATTGATGAGATAAAGCAAAAGATGGATGAAGGAAAAGCTAAAGTTCCGTAGGATGAAACGGAACTATATGGTTCGAGGATGTATTTATTGCCCAATGATCCCGAACTCGGGAATTAATTCTTGAGGCTCATGATTCACCGTACTCGATTCACTGGTAACACCAAGATGTACCGGATTTGAAGGAAGTTTGGTGGGGTATGAAGAAGGATATTGCGATCGTAGCGTTCGATGTTTGTCAGCGTGTAAAGCGAACATGAAGCCGCAGGGTTACTTCAACCTTTGGATTCGATTGGAAATGGGAGAAACTTGGAATGGATTTCATCAGGATTACCGGGACCCGTTCGGGTTATGATTCTATCGGGTAGTGGTTGATCGTTTGACCAAGGTAGCTCACTTCATTCCGTGAAGACTACCTATACGATGCTAAGTTGGCCAAATACATGACCAGGATCGTATTGCGCATGGGTTAGGAAAATTGTGGATAGAGAAACGATTCACCTCAAAGTTTTGGAAGCGGTTGCATGAAACTTTGGATGGAGGCTAAATTGATGACTTTTCATCCAGGGATGGCGGACCAGGAGTCAACCAGATTACGGAGGACATGTTGGAGCTTGTGTGCTGACTATGGGTCTAGCTGGGATGATAATTTGCCATGGGAGTTCTCATACAACAACGTTATCAATCGTCGAAGATGGACCCTTTGAACTCTATCGGAAGGAGTGCGAACACCATTCTTTGTGGGATAGTGTTGGAGATCGATCACTTTTGATTCCGATCTTATCAAGGTTCGAAGAAATCAAGCTGATTAGGCAGGCTCAAGATAGCCGATCGAGACGGAAGAGTTATCACGATGGCGCAAGGAAGTGACTTACGAAGTGGGGTCGAGTATATCCGTTGTCTCCCCTTGGAATCAAGAGGTTTGGTGTCAAGGAAAGTTAGCACCCGATTCATTGGACCCTACAAAATCCTCGAACATCGTGGAGGGTTGCCTAATTGGAATGCGGAAGGATTGTCCGGAGTTCATGATGTCTTCCATGTTTCTCGGTGAAGAAGTGTCATCCATGGCCGATGTTCGTTGAGAACGTGCCCCTAGAGGCCATACAACAGCGGTGATCGACCTACAAGGGAAAGTCCGAATTCGGGCAAAGTCACCCGCAAGGTCATCAAATTTTGCAAGGTCTGTGGAGTCACCACGGAAGAAGCCACGGGGCCGGAAGACCTTCTTGAGACCACCCACCTATTTTCTAGCCAACCCGAATCTGGGAGATTCATCTTAAAATGGTGGTTTGTAACATCCCAAATTTCCTATTTGGAATGTTTTACAATTATCTAAGCATCCTATGCATCTGTTTGAATTTGAATGCCATTTGGAGTTTGGAAATTTTTGAGTTTTGAATTTGAATTCAAACTTTGGCAAATGGGAAACATTTCAAAAACTAAGCTGATAAATACTTGATCAAAAGTATGAGAGGATAAACATGACACTCAAAAATATCAAGAAAAAGAAAATTGGATTCAAATCTGAATTTTATTTGAATTTGAAAAAATGGATTTTATAAAGTTTGGATTTTGCCTTTGGAAAAATTTCAAATGAAAGGAATATTCCATTGATCATTTTGGTATATATATACCCTATATAAAATATTTATATTTTAAAAGTTATACTCTTTTTGTTTTATTTTAAAAATAAATTCATAAAAGAAAAAACCCCAGCCCCTAGCCCCCTTGCCCCAATGCCCCTACCCCTGGCCCGGCGGCCCCACTGACCAGGCCCGCCAAACCCGGCCGCTCCTCCCTCCCTTTGAATCCCTCCCCGGGCCGCCCGCTCCCCCCCCTCTCTCTCCGCGAGGCCCGCCCCCGTCCCCGCCCCCGCCACCTGCGCCCCTGGTCGTGGAATCTGAAGGATCGGGATCTCCTCTCGATCGTCCCCAAGCCAGGCCCCAGCTTAAAGCCGTCGCCCCCCATTCCCCCTAGCCCTCCGGACCCCTCCTCCTCTCGCTAGTCATGGGACCCGAAGCCTCGCCCCGCCATTCTGTCGTCCGCCCCTAGACCACCCGACCCCATCGACTCACGGCCTCCCGGCTCCCCCCTTTCCCCCCCCACCCCGGGCCCTCGCCCACTCATCCCTGGCCCTCCGAACTCCGGTTGTCAGGAACCCCCTCAGATCTCTAACCCTTTGGATTAGACCGAAAATATGTTTCTTATAAAAGAAAAGGCCGGTTAAATCGGTTTATTATTTAGTTAGGTTTTATTTTAGGGTCCGTTTTAGTTTAACCCTAGGCCCGTTTAGGTTATTTGGCCTTGATAATTTAGGCCCATTAGGCCTTTTCTTTTATTTTGTTTTCTGTTTAACAGAATAGTTTATTTTGAAAAATTCATATCTTTTATTCTGTTTATTATTTTTAGATGATTCTTTTTTGTTGTTTGCAAATTTTCTATAGTTTCTGTAGAATATATATTTAGCTATGTTAAAATTAACTAAAATTGCTTTAATTTAGTTTTAGTCAGAATAGTAAATCTGCTATAACTTGAGTTAGAAAAATTATTTTGGATGATTCTTTTTGTCCCAACTTTATTTTGGCATTTCCAAACCATAGAAATTAATTTGGTATTTTAGGATTAATAAATAAATAGTTTTAAGCAGAATCTTATTAATCCTAATTAACTAACTACTCTTTTTCCTATTAATTTAATTAGTAAATAAATTTATTTTAACCTGTGATTGATTATTCTAGGATAGTTTCTGTCACTTTATAGGATGAACTTTTATTTATAATTAATAAAAGTTTTTTTTTTTTTAATAGAAATTGGATTAGGCCTAATAGGAGTTTCATAATAGATTTTTAATTAATTCTTTTTGCTCCTAGTTGCTTAGTGCATCCTTTTCTTTAAGTTAACTTAAAACCATGATTAGGTTATATTAAGAAATTTTTGTTATAAAAAAACTATTCTAGCTATTGTTTGAAGTAGGAAAAACTTTGAATGGGTTTTCTTTGAGTTTTCCCTTTGGATTTTGATTTGGTTGTTTTGGTGAGTTATTTTTTTTATGCTATTTGTTATTGCCTATTGTTTGCTTATTGTGATTGTTTGTTTAATTTCCGGTCTGGCTTGCTACTCTGAATCTTTACTTAGGATCATCGCAAGGCAAGTTTTGATCATGTTATTTTCTATACCTATGTTTTTGTGCATTAGAAATTGTCACCACCCCATGCATGCAGTAGTTGAAATTTTGAAGTCATTAAACTTGGTAGTATCATGTGGTAGGATAACCAATCCTTGTTACCATGACCGGGACAAGTAGTTACTTTGCTATGCTCGTAAGGGGTTTTGGGTTGAGTGAAATTCATAAGCAAGATGTGAGTAAATGATATGAACCCCATGAACTACAATGATCAAGATGGACTTAAATTCACTCTGGGTGGAGGGCGGTTGTGGGCACCGGAGAACCCAGGGTTGGGGGATGCATGGGAAGTGCCATGACATCTTGCGACTTCACCCAGCCACGAAGAGGATGGATGCCCCATGACCGGAAGCTTACATGCAGCCCAAGCCATTATGGGCTCTGGCTGGGTTGACCCTAGTAGTGGGCGGTGGGCGGTACTGAGATGTAGAAAACGGTAGGATTGGATGGGTGGCGACGGAAGAACTCTTTGGAAGACCTGTTTCATTGTCCGTCTTCAAACACCATGAAGTCGAAGACTTAAAGGAGGAATGATTCTTGCGGGAAAGTCGCAACCCTCTGCGAGTTAAAGATCTAATCGATTAGCCGTGTCCCGATTCGGACAATTTGAGCCTCTGGAACTTGGAAGTAGAAATCTCAACACTAAAACTAATGAATTAATTTGAGGGTTTATGACTTAATAATTTGGGAATGAGATATTGGTTGGCGGAACCATCTCAATAACTACCAACAATTGTAGTAATTTGCAAGCAAGTCCTTTGTAGTAGGAAAAAATTTGCTTTTAGAAAATGATGAAACTTAGAGCTCCACAGCCAAAATGCATATAGTGTTAGTAACTTTATTATTGTTATTCTTCATGACCCGACTTATTCAAAATGACCTACATGGCTGCAACGTCTTATGTTGCGGGGTATATTCGATCGGGGTGAGGCTCGCTCCGGCGATTGCCCTTTGGGTCGGATGGACTGCTTTATCCTCGGCCTTCGCGTATTAGTAGTTTATTTCTCATGAGTTGGCCTTGGGCGAATTTATTCCCTTGTAATAAAGACTCTATATGGAAGCGTGTAATAAATTCAGGTGTGATTGAACTTTGATTACTTTATCGATGTCTTGTGAGTACGGCATGATCTTGGGATGAATCGAACCAGAGATTTGACGATTTTGGGTTTGCTACATAATGAGTCTCGACGTGATGTTACACATATTCATGGTGAATACCAAAGATGTAAAGTTGATAACGATAGTCCCACATACTTGTGCCTTTGCCATTGGTCACATTGGTGTCAAAGCGCTGAAAACTCCATCTGATGGACTTTTAAGTCTCTGATTATGAATCAT
>JAHIAM010020108.1:0-13569 GCA_021605205.1 Aegilops longissima
CACACGCAGCTGCCTCCTTCCGCACCCCTCTTCTTCGCGCACAACAACAGAGGCAGGTCCTGTCAGGTGAGATCACACCGTCCTCCACAACCTTCTCTACAGCCACACAAAACAGAAAGGAGTCTTATGCGTGCGTGTTATTGTTATTTTGTCTGTCTATAAATTGTTCGTTGAACTAATCCAGCAACCTGACATTTCTTGGATACTAAATAATATCATTCTTATGACAGGGAATAATATTATTCAGTTAGCATCTTTTTCGTGGAAGAGGAGTGAGAATTTAAAGGTTAGGAAATTGTAACTGAATGAGTGTTCTCTTTTTTCTGCCTCTGACTTGAACGAATATATTTCTTAATATATCAATGCTCATTATTGCCATGTCTGGCTCTCGGGTGCATGCTACAGAGAAGCTTAGATCTGTAATCAGGCTGTGGAAGAGAGTACAGTAAGAGATACTTCTATAAGCAGAGGTATGTGCCTGCATTTACACCTTAATTATCCCTTAGTTAGTTCTCTATGATTCGTCTGATTCATGTTGAAATGATTTTCTTTAGTCGGTGTTGTACTATGTTGATGGTATACTGATTTGGCGTAAGAATTATTGACATTGCTTTGTGTGTACAAATCTTACAGGTTTATGATATTAAGAATTAGCAGTGTGTTTTTTGTTTACTGCTGGATTTGCTAACAAACTGTCTCTTATGTTGTTGATTGATATACAAACTTGTTGTTTTTCATTCAGTTGAAGAGCTCTCCAGGCTTAAGATCTTTTATAGGATAATTGCGTCGTTAAATCTGAAGGTATATGATTGGTTTCTCTACTCATGTATCGATAAGCACATTTTTCATCCTCTATATATTGTTGCTTGCCTAACTTGTCCTACATTTGTGAGGTGGCCGTGGAAGTTCAGTTCTTGCAGGCGGCGTATAACTTGTACTGCCTACAGATGATTTTGCCAGTTTGACGAAAACATAGAATAACCAAGGGAACTTTCTCAGTTTTTTTGTTTTTGCACTTCTCGGATTTTAGGCTGGGGGTATTAACATATATGGCACACAGGAAATTTAGATCTGCAAGATTGGATAGGGATAAATCCTTCTGCCATGTTGAAACATTAGATTTACAAAGAAGAAAAGAAATTATTAAAGAAGAGATATAGTCGATTAGGTTGTTGTGGTGTTTCTTTGATCTTCCCTAGACCTCTCGTTTTCTGATTGGCATGGTGATGATCTGTTTCTTATGGTGTTTGTCTGGTTCAGGATTCGCTCATGTGCCAACACCAAAACTTTCTCGCTAGGATCAACACCCATCGACCACTCGCAGTGGTGGCCAGGCCACCAATAATTTGAAGGCGGTGTTGGGTGTCGAGGTCCCAGACCCGGATAAACTTGTCCTTGGAGCAGTTCACCAGCTTATTCAAATCCAGGAACACTAAATCAGATACCTTTAGAGAAAGTAAGAAGTCCTATAAGTGCAACACTGAGAATAAACCTCTCACCGGGCAAATCCAAAATCGCCAATTTTCCATCCTGGACTCCTGGTTGACCACGACAATCACGACACGGTGAGTGGATTTTAAATCTTTCTTGAGCCGTCGGATCGGATACAATGTGTATATGGTAGTTATGGACTGCTTACTGCTTAATGTTGTGTTTCCTCTGTGTACTATGGTGTGACCTTAAGCGAGCCGAATGCTGAAGGAGGATCTTGGGGATGATGGAGGCGTCGGCGACAACCTCAAAGGCGAGATGTACTGAGACTGCAAATTGCTTTCATGTCTCTGCGTTTCTTTCTTTATGCAACTCCGTCGGTATTAAGGCCGTGTAGTCGGTGGGGAGCAACAAAAAACTGAATTTGTTGATATTTACAATTTGGACAATCTGTTTGATACATCTGCATTGGTGATAGGGAACATTGTTCAAGACAGTATGGGTTCAGAAGTGAGGAAAACAATTTGGCTTGCAGGGTTCAGGCTACTCTCTTGTGATGTTGGCTTAGGAAAAGTTATTCGGCTCCATTTACGATTGGTTCATTCCGCCGTGCTCTAGCCCCGCATCGTCTCCTCCTCCTTGGCTGCCTCTCTTGTCCTCTGACAAAGGACCATGGGGCTTGCAGCTGTGCCTGAGCCCCCACAAGGACGTTGGGTGGAGGATATCCGGTGCCAACGGGCCGCTCATGTCGGTGTCCAAGATCTCGGAGCCGTCGGAGTCACCGTCACCGTCCGGAGACGGGTCGATGGGGGATGCTATGATGAATTGGGTACATCCAAACTTTTCCCATGATATCTTTATTTTCTTTTTCGGTTTAAGGTAGTGAAGCCTCAGTTAATCTGTAAGTGTGCTATGTTCTTGTTTGTTGCTGGCCTCTACCTGTTTGTTGGTATGCGTTTGCAAACTGAAAATATTCGTGTTTTTCAGGTCTCTGTTAGAGGAATGTATTTTCTTGCAAACTAAATTGGTTTTCTGGAACATGTCTTCATATTTTAGATTTTAGTGTATGGCTTCAGAACTATTCATTGGATGTACTTTGTTGATTCCAGCCCGTGGATAAGAATATTTTAGTCACTGGAGAGATTGTTGAACATGTGACATTGATGCAAATCTCTGGCCACCTACGGAGAGATTGTTGAACATGTGACTGGAGAGATTGTTGAACATGTGACATTGATGCAAATCTCTGGCCACCTACGGGTGAAACTGCTTGAAGACCAAGTTTGAATATGTACGAGGGCAGTGAATTTCGGCATGCGGGTTATTTGCAGTCTCTGACCCTAATGTAATCAGTCCCAGTAGTGAGGGAAAGGCGCTGCCAACGAGGATGTGGAGGAGAACAAGGTCGAGCCGGATTGGTGAAGGGTGTTGAGGCTGGCTCTCTCTCCTCCTCGTCTTCGACAGTGTGAAGAAGATCGATGTTGAAATGGACGCATGTTGCAGGAGAAGCAGAGGCGTCTTGTGAGCCTTGGGTTCTTCATCGATCTGTTTGTGCGTGCTCTTGGTCGCATGTACGCCTAAGGTACAACTTGTCTCTCAATCTCTCCTCCCTGTTATGGATCCAACATGAGGAAAAACCACTCTCTTTTATTGTTGTTGCTTATATTTACCTTCCAGTTCATGGTTGTTAGTGTATGGATGCCAGACCAAATAAAAAGAGATCTCAACTCAGTTTCTTTAGATGCAGGTTCATCTTGTGTATCATGAAGAAACGTCAACTCTAAAGAGAGCAGAGCTATTATCTCGACAACAGAAGCTAGAGAAATTAATCAATGAGCATTTTCATGCATATGATTTAATCTAATTTTTAGTTATGCTAATTTAGTAACAGTACTATTTATATTACTGATATGGAGATATATGCAATACATCTTTCAGCAATCAACTGTTCACCGACATAACGTGAACACTAAAGAGAGCAGAGCTATTATCTCGACAATTGAGCTAGAGAAATTAATCTATGAGCATTTTCATGCATATGATTTAATCTAATTTTTAGTTGTGCTAATTTAATAACAGTACTATTTATATTACTGATTTGGAGATATATGCAATACATCTTTCAGCAATCAACTGTTCACCGACCTGTCTATTGTATGCATTAATTGGATTAATTAGCGACAAATGCATGATTTATTGAAGTCAAGTTACTAAATATTCATGATGGTATCTTTTTCCCTGAACTTCGTATCCATGATCAACTGAGAGTCGAATACTTAAGTGGTTGAGGAAAGCTTCAAATACAATAGTGGCCAACATCTCCATTGATGCTACAAAGCATCTCGATGATTTTGAAGTGAGTCTGCATGTTAATTAACATTACTTCTTGCATCACACCCTATTGATCTAAAAGTTACTTAGTTTTCTGAATTTCATAGGATGCTTATGATATAAAAAAAACTATGCCCTTACCTTTATAGACTGCTGTAAATTTGATTCTGTAGTTTTTGCTTGCATCACGTTTTTGTGCTTTATTAGGCACTTTATGTTGCACTGTTCTATATTAGACAGATCAGGTTATTTTTTCAGGCAGTGTACAGATGTGGATTGTACTGTACTTACTGCTTATCATCGTCTATATGACCATAACCTACTTTTGTGCAGGATCGATGGATGGGAGGTGGGACATGATTTTGTAAGTACAGACAAAAAATGCAGTATGTTTGATTTTCTTATTGTTGTACCTTTTCTTTTTCTGTTCAGGTGGATCCTGAATATATTCCACTTTTTCTGCTATCTTCTGCGGTATATTTTGTTGCGAAGGTTGAAAACATAATATTGATAGAAATAATTTCCATTTGTTTGCCATGAACCTTCTGCACTAGAGGAATGCTTGCATTAGATCATCGAAGTTAATTGTTATTGTATCAGTATCTGCATGTTAAATGTGTCTATAGTGATTGAACAACTTTCATTAATAGATGAAGCCATCGAGCAGAAGGCATTTTTTTACTTAGTTGTAATGATGGCTTATATAATGGCTGCGCTCGACGAGATCCTCCCCAACCTGACCCCTCCTTCCTTTTCTATGTGATGCAGGTGCTCCTCGCCCCCCCTCCCTCTCGAAAGGTGACGAGCTGCCATCTTTAATATCTTTTGGCGGTACTTGTTAGGTTGAGATCTGTGACGCCTATGAATATTATCTTTTTTATTTATTTCTAATATGGACACCTCTATATGCTCCAAGACTTAACTCTGTTGATTTATGGCATGGTGATTGGTGATCGATTTCGATTGCACGGGAATTCTGGGGAGAGCAGTGGAAAAGCTATGGGGAACTCGTGTGTTAACGGCACTAGCAGTGAGGGTTTCTTTTGAGCTTCTCTTCGCTTCTCCTTAATAATCGGACCTTCCTGCTATGCATAATGAATTTTGATATTTTGATGACCCAAGCATTGTTGTTTCTAGTGGCTGCAAGAATTTCCTTTGGGCATATTTTCTTCTAGCTTAATTAGTCAGGATCGTTGATTTTATAAACAATATTCAGACTGTTCCTTGTAATAGCAAAAATCAGATAAGAATTGAATTATTGTACTTAAAGACAACCTGAATGTCTTGTGCCATGCAAAAGAGATGCTCTGCATTTCCTTTCACCTCCTGTTTGGCCAAAGCAACTACCTATTGTGGTCTTTTGATGCTGTACTAGTTGTGCAAAGAGTTGTTGTCACAGGCTGATCAAAGTGGGAACAGAGCCAGAAAGCCGTCGAGGCACCACCTACTGTGGAGCAGACAATCTTGGAGTCGGCGCAGACAAGTGTAGAATCGAAGTTGATACAAGAAAAGGAGGAAGGTGCCAATCAGCCGGCAGATGTTCCGGCTGCTGCGACTGGCAGTGCTCTGGTAGCGCGGTACTCCTGGTCAAGAGACTGCAGCACAGCCGCAGGCCGCAGGCGCAATGACTGGCTGCACCGTGGCGGACAGGGATTCTCAATCAACGAGACGCCGGCGAGCGTTGGCTTGGTGCGTCTGGCGTAGAGTGACGGGGATGCCGGAGTGGACTTGAAGACGGACATTGCTTGTTTATTTGCTGAATTTGGTTCACTTTAGCCATGCATCAGCTATACATGTATGCGTGCTATCAGGGAATCAATCAGCGCTAAAACCATTGAAAAGGGCGGGAGTTTACTGGCACCGCACAGCTGCCGTTTCAGGCGGCGCGCCGTGGGCGCGCCCCAACCGCTAGTATGTTTTCACCACACGATGCCAACCATGCACCATTGGTTTGTCGAACACCTCACGTCGGCAATGTCGGGAGGTTGTGGAGGCATGGGTCAAGAGACAGTGACTAGGGTCCTCCCATAGGGCATGGTTGTTAAGTTACGGATTTCGATCCTTTATTCCTCGTAATCACAATCTCAATCAAACCTTTTTACTATTCTTTACAATTTGAATCATCTTATTTGCTTGCTTGCAATCATCGCTTTCAACAACAAATAAAATACATTAATACTTGTAACTAGTAAGGCTAGTAAGGTTGACACCCTTACTGGATGATTGTTGGGGACCAAGTGAAGTGTCTTAGTTATGTGCAAGTACTGATCATTGGGAGCAAATCAAGCGTCCACGGGTTAATATATTGGTTCTCGATGGAGTAAAAGCTTACTTCATAGTGCAAGTTGTTTCACTTCGAATCCCAACAACTGTGTCCATGATATAATTAACATAAAATAAGAAACATATGACCGTAAATTCCCAAGAATCGTGTAGCACAGACAGAGCCAGGCAGAAAGACACAAAATGCATGATATGGCATACAAAAGAAGAAAACACAAATACTACTAGAGACAAGGGAAACTAGCTAGCTAGCTAGATTATTCATGATAAGTGTTTAATTATGTGCTGAGAGTTCAAGTTTGGCAAGGAAGTCGGCGATGTTGCGGTCTGAGCTGCCATCTTCACTCATGGCCTTCTTCGCCATGTGGCTCCAGCTTGCAGCCTTCGTCCTGCAGCCCTTGGCATCGTCCATGACCTCTCTGATGCACCTCGCGAGCTCCTCCTTGGTCACCACCCCTTCCACCTGCACACCCACGTGCCAGACGTCCTGAACGTATTTGGCGTTGGTCGGCTGGTCCGACCACTGCGGCACGGCGACCATGGGCACGCCGATGCTGAGGGCCTCTATCGTGGAGTTCCAACCGCAGTGCGTGACGAAGCAGCCGACAGCCGGGTGCGCGAGCACCTCCAGCTGCGGGCTCCATGTCACGAAGAGCCCCCGCCCCTTGGCGTTTACCTTGTCGACGAAGCCCTCGGGCAGCTTCCAGGTCTCGGGCGCCCTGACGACCCACAGGAAGGGTGGCCGCTGGTGTACAGCCCTCGGCGACCTCGGCCACCTGCGCACGGTCGGGCGTGGCGAGGCTGCCGAAGGAGACGTACGCCACGGAGCGCGCCGGTCTGTCGTCCAGCCAGGCCTTGCTCTCCGCCGCCATGGGAGTGTGGAGGTGGAAGCCGTAGGACGTGTCGTCGGGCATGCGGTTGTCGAGGTACGCCGACGGGATGCTTGGGCCGACCGCCTTGGCCCCCCACCTGGACGCCAAATACTCGGCTTCCTCGGGCTGCAGCTCGTCGAATGAGTTGATGAGGCTGTGGTCTGCCACCTCGAGCCCCTCGCACTGCTGCAGCAGCAGGTGCAGGTAAGCGGGCTGCTGCCCGGATCCGTGAGGAAGGAAGGAAGTCGGCCGGCGACAGCGGCGTGGGCAGGCCTGGCAGCTTCGCCGGCGCGTTCTCCTTGTCGACGGGGAGTTTCACGAGGCCTGCCCACGCGTGGGCGTATACCACGTTCACCGCGCACGCCTGCGTGAAGAAGGCCGCGCACTTGGCGCCGTGCCGCCGAGCCACGCGCGGCGCCCAGAGCAAGAACGCGTCGTACACGACCGCGTGCACCGGCCGGCCCTGCTCCGCCTCGGAGCGGAGGAGCTCGTCCAGCGTGGACGACCCGACGGACTCGAGCCGTGCCAGGAAGGTCTGCACGTCGCCGACCTCGTCGTAGCCCTGCCGGTCGCAACCGTCCGAGAAGGCGGCGATATGGATAGCGCCGGCCTGAGATGGTCCGCCGGAGTTGCCGAGAACGGACCGGGTCACGGCGAGGGTGCAGCGGATGCCCCGGTGGCCGGCGAGCCGCTTCGCTAGCTGGAGGAGCGGATTGATGTGGCCTTGGGCTGGGTACGAGACGAGGAGCACGTGAATGCTGTGGTCCGATTCTGCCATGGCCGCTGTTCGTGATTCTTAGCTAGTGTTGCAGTGTGTGTTCTTGTACGGTTGTACTAATAAATATATAGATTCGGCTTGGCACCTTCCAACCCGTGTAACCTAAAAATACATTATCTGTGACAGTCGTGGGCTGCGGACATGGCCATGAACGTGGAAGCCCCGGCACGGTGCAAATGGGGGTTTCGTCGTCGTCGTCAGACGTAAGGAGGACTGAAATTCAAGTGACGGTTATTGGCGATAGATAGGACATGCATCATGAAAAACTAAACAGAGCTCTTTGTTGAGTAGACTTATACCAAGGATGGATGTAAACAGTATATTGTTCTATACTCCCTCAACATTTTTCAGAAAGGGGCGAGTGGCTGGGCTAAAGAAAGGGTACAATAGCCAAAATGTGGGCGGCCGGCTGGTCTATTGTACTATCAGATGATGATGAGGCAACTGATAGAGATAATGCCATTATTAATAATATCATGGCCATTACTCGAGCCAAACAAGACTGCTAAATATATGTTGGTACAAGTCAGTTCCACTTGTTTTCCTTTGTTTGACTGTTCATTTTTCACTACAGGACTACTTTGAGAACTGTACTCTATGATGATGCTTCTTTGTGGTTGAACTAAGCATTTGCGCTGTATGATAAGAACAAGCAGAACTCCAACATGCATGCAAGATTCAATTAGCACAGGACTCGCCGTTCAGTTTTAGTTCATGGATGAAAGGATGATTCAACTTTAAGAAAGATGAAACTAAATGTTTCTAGTAAGTTTCTTCATCCTTCATGTAAAAAATAATCATCATGGGATTAAACAAAACGAGTACGATTAGAGTTTGTGATGTGTGTTAGAAGTATTTCTAACGTATTATTTCTTCTACCTAAATTGACGGATTTTGTACGTTAAATAGGTGCATTTAATTTGCACGCAGGGGTTTCAAACATGTAGTGATATTTCGGACTGCACCCACTATTTCACATCTCCTTTTTGTGAACGACACAATATTGTTCTTTAATGCATCGGGGGGAGCAAGCGTCTCTTGTAAAGGCGATCTTGGATCAATACACATCAGCAACAGGACAGTTGATTAATGAAGCCAAATGTAGCATAATGTTTGCGGATGTATGTGTCCTATTGGACAGCGCCAGGGGATCAAAAAATACCCTTGGAGTGGTTAGTGAGGAGTTCGAAGACCTGTACCTTGGACTCCCGGTACTGGAAGGAAGGATGAATATAGAAAAAAATCAGGCACTTCAAGCTAGCCTGAGCAAGCGATTCTTTGATTTAGGTGAGAAGCAAGCTTCAAGTGGGGTAAAGGAAACATTGATTAAGTCAATTGCACAGGGGATACCGACGTACATGATGAGTGTTTTTAAATTACCGGCATCAACATGTGAGAACCTGACACGTATTATCCGTGGCTATTGGTGGGCAGTTAAAAACGGAAAGCATAGGATGCATTGGACTGCATTGGAAAAGCTAATACGCCCAAAGAATCAAGGTGGCCTTGGTTTCCGTGATATGTGGTTGTTTAACCAAGCCCTACTAGCACGTCAGGCATGGCGATTGATTGACAGACTAAATAGTTTATGTGCGAGATTACTAAAAGCAAGATATTATAGATGAGGCAGTTTGCGGATACTGTGTTTGCTGGCAATGCGTCACCTGTGTGGAAAGGAATTGAGCATGGGCTTGAACTATTGAAAATGGAATGATCTGGAGAATTGACAATGATTGAAGTGTTAGGGTCCGGAGAGACCTTGGATACCATGAGGAGGTTCCAGTGGCGTAGCCAACCCAATAAGCTAGGGTGGTCCATCAATAGAAATATTTACATAAGTTTATTTATTTTGAAAGTTTTTACTAGACTATATACAAGCTATGGGGAAATTCCAGGGTGGTCCATGGACCACCCTGGCCACCCCCTACATACGTAACTGGGAGGTTCCCGTCAGCCACTTGGGGACCGGGGTAATTGCAGGTTCTCACGTGTGAATAAGTTCCTTCTTCCGGATGGCTCACGGAATGAACCAAGGCTAAATGATTATATGATCCGGCTCGATGTTCATGAAATTTCAAAAATAGAAGTGTCTCGTAGGTTAGACGAGCACTTTCTTGCGTGGCACTTGGAAAAGGATGGACAGTTCACAGTTAGGAGCGCGTATCACCTTGATGTTAGGGAAGAGCTTCAGGAATGGGGCGGCGAGGCTACAAGTATGAGACCAGATGGGGACCGGCCAGTATGGCAGATGTTTTGGAAAATTGATGTGCCGCAGAAGATGAAGATTTGTGCTTGGAAATTGCTGAAGGAAGGATTACCGACGTGCCAAGTTAAAAAGGCAAGGCACCTGGATGCCAGTGACCAATGTTGGAGGTGTGGACGTGTGGCCGAGGATAGTTTCCATGCAGTGATAGTCTGTCCTGCAGCTGGCGTGGTTTGGGATGCCACGGGGACGGTGTGGTCTATACCAGTGAAAGAATCAATAATAAACACCGGTGCTGAATGGCTCTTTGATCTGCTCGCTGTTTTGTCTGAAAAGGAAAGGGATAGAGTGGTTATGATTATATGGCGATATTGGCAGTTGCATAATCATGTGTTGCATAACAAAAGAGCAAGTTCTGGTGGTTGCTACCAAGGTGTTTTTACAAAGCTATATGCAGTCCTTGGAGCAGATTAAAAGTGAGACAGGTTATGAAATACTGAAGGGTAAAAGAAGTGTGGATTCTGATGTCTCCATCATGGCTGCTAGTAGGGTGTCCTTTGTTTAGGAGCCAGTTCCATGGCCTCCCCTCCGGTGGGCTGGATTGCCATCTCGCTGGATGGGTCTTTCAACACAATCGATAATACAGCGGGAGCAGCAATGGTAGGAAGGGACATGAAAGGGAATCATGTTGCTCGGCATGTTGGTGCATTCCTCATTGCACGAATGCTTTAGAAGCAGAATGTATAGCAGCAAGAGAAGGAATTAGAACAGCTCTAGAGCACATATCGTTGCCTTTGGTCATCCAATCGGATTGTGCCAAGATGATTAAGATGCTAAATAACCCAGACAAGGACAAGTCATACTTAGGCCATCTGGTGAATGAAATAAAGGAGATGATGAAGGACACAGAGCTTTTGTGTATTCATGATGGTCGCTTACGGAATAGGACTGCTGATCGCTTGGCTTATACGTCGAGAGTGGAACTCCGCACTGGCTTATGGTTGATGGAGCCCCCCTAATACTCGAGTTAGCTTGATGGCAAGCGATGGTACAACTATTTCTATATAAATAAAACTCCTTTTCCACACACACAAAAAACTGGAAGCAAAATAATAGTATTATGATAACCCACAAGTATAGGGGATCGCAACAGTTTTCGAGGGTAGAGTATTCAACCCAAATTTATTGATTCGGCACAAGGGGATTTCTTCTCTCTGATTTTTTCTCCCGAAAGCCAATATATGGAGTTGAAGTTGGCGTCGGAGGGTCTCGAGGGCCCACGAGGTAGGGGCGCGCCCGGAGGGGGGGCGCCCCACTCTCGTGGGCAGGTGTGGGCCCCTGGTCTTCATCTTTGGTGAGGATTTTTATTATTTATTCTAATATATTCCGTGGAGTTTCAGGTCATTCGAGAACTTTTGTTTTCTCGCATAAAACAACATCATGGCAACTCTGCTGAAAACAGCGTCCATCCGGGTTAGTTCCATTCAAATCATACAAGTTAGAGTCCAAAACAAGGGCAAAAGTGTTTGGAAAAGTAGATACGACGAGACGTATCAACTCCCCAAGCTTAAACCCTTGCTTGTCCTCAAGCAATTCAGTTGACAAACTGAAGAGAGAAAAAGAAAACTTTTACAAACTCTGTTTGCTCTTGTTGTTGTACCTATGTCAAGCCAGCATTCAGGTTTTCAGCAATGATCATAACTAACCATATTTGCAATAATTCTCAGGTCTCATGTTTACTCATATCAATAACATAATCAGCTAGCAAGCCATAATAATAAATCTCGGATGACAACCCTTTCTCAAAATAATCATAATATGATATAACAGGATGGTATCTCGCTAGCCCTTTACGAGACCGCAAAACATAAATGCAGAGCACCTTCAAAGATCAAGGACTGACTAGACATTGTAATTCATGGTAAAAGAGATCCAATCATAGTCATACCCGATATAAATTAACAAATAATGAATGCAAATGACAGCTGTGCTCTCCAGCTAGTGCTTTTAATAAGAGGCGATGACTCAACATGAAAGTAAATAGATAGGCCCTTCGCAGAGGGAAGTGGATTTGTAGAGGTGCTAGAGCTCGGTTTTGAAATAGAGATAAATTATATTTTGAGCGGCATACTTTCATTGTCAACATAACAACTAAGAGATGACGATATCTTCCATGCTAAACAAATTATAGGCGGTTCCCAAACAAAATGGTAAAGTTTATACTCCCCCTCCTCCACAAGCATCAATCCATGGCTTGCTCGAAACAACGAGTGCCTCCAACATTCAACGGGTCCCCGGGGGAGTTTTGTTTGCAATTATTTTGATTTAGTTTGCATAAAGCATGGGACTGGGCATCCCGGTGACCAGCCATTTTCTCGTGAGTGAGGAGCAGAGTCCACTCCTCTTGAGAATAACCCGCCTAACACGGAAGATAAGGGCAGCCCTAGTTGATATATGAGCTATTCGAGCATGCAAAACAGAATGATTATTTGAAGGTTTAGAGTTTGGCACATACAAATTTACTTGGGAGCGGTAGATACCGTGATATAGGAAGGTATGGTGGACTCCTATGGAATAACTTTGGGGTTTAAGGGATTGGATGCACAAGCAGTATTCCGCTTAGTACAAGTGAAGGCTAGCAAAAGACTGGAGGCGACCAACTAGAGAGCGACAACAGTCATGAACATGCATTAAAATTAATAAACATTGAATACAAGCATGAGTAGGATATAATCCACCATGAACATAAATATCGTGAAGGCTATGTTGATTTATTTCAACTACATGCGTAAACATGTGCCAAGTCAAGTCACTTAAATCATTCAAAGGAGGATACCACCCCATCATACCACATCACAACCATTTTAATAGCATGTTGTACGGCGGGTAAACCATTATAACTCAAAGCTAATCAAGCATGGCACGAGCAACTATGATCTCTAATTGTTATTGCAAACATGTTTATTCATAATAAGCTGAATCAAGAACGATGAACTCATCATATTTACAAAAACAAGAGAGGTCGAGTTCATGCCAGCTTTTCCCATCTTAGTCAGTCCATCATATATCATCATAATTGCCTTTCACTTGCACGACCGAACGATGTGAATAATAATAAGAGTGCACATGCATTGGACTAAGCTGGAATCTGCGAGCATTCAATAAACAGGAGAAGACAAGGCAATATGGGCTCTTAGTTAAATCAACAATGATGCATATAAGAGCCGCTTCAACAATTTAATCATGGTCTTCTCCTACTGACCCCCAAAGAAAAGAACAGAAATAAAATCTATTTACACGGGAAAGCTCCCAACAATCAAAAGAAGAACAGGAAATATTTTTGGGTTTTCTTTTTAATTACTACAGCAAAGAAATAAACTACTACTATTTTTTTTGTTTTTCTTAAGGTTTAGTAAACACACAAGAAGAAAGCAGGAAAAAGGAAATAAACTAGCATGGATATTACAGTGAAAGAGTATGAGCACCGACATCTAGCAATGAGTGTGTGTGAACATAAATGTAATGTCGGTGAGAAATACGTACTCCCCCAAGCTTAGGCTTTTGGCCTAAGTTGGTCTAATGCCGAGGATAGCTGGCGGATACCTGTAGGTGTTCTTTGGGGTCGTCTTCTGCGGTGAAGAATAGTTGGGATCATCTTGTGATGAAGAGGA
>JAHIAM010020109.1:0-16039 GCA_021605205.1 Aegilops longissima
TTTGATGAACTATAAATGCAAAAGGATGGAACGATTCCCAGCTCTTGTGATGTTGAAATCGGCGTGGTAGAAATCAAGAAAGAGCATCAAGTGTTGATGATTGACAAGACCACTAGTTTCAAGAGAATGGCAAAGGGAAAGAAAGGAACTTCAAGTAGAATGACAAGCAAGTTGTCACTCCTTGAAGAAGCCCAAAGCTGAACCTAAAGCTGGCTGAGTGCTTCTCTTGCAAAGGAAATGGTCCTTGGAAGTGGAACTACTCCAAATATTTGGTGGATAAGAAGGATGGCAAAGTGAACAAGGGTATATTTGATATCTGAGTTATTGATGTGTGCTTTACTAGTGTTTATAGTAGCCCACAGTATTTGATACTTGTTAGGTTGCTAAGATTAGTAACTCGAAGCAGGAAGTTCTGAATAAACAAAAACTAGTTGAAGGGAAGTGACGATGAGTGTTGGAAGTAGTTCCAAGATTGATATGATCATCATCGCACCTCCTATACTTTCGGGATTAGTGATAAACCTTAATAAATGTTATTTGGCGTTCGTTGAGCATGAATATGATTTGATCATGTTCATTGCAATCTGATTATTCATTTAAAATCGAGAGAATAATTGTTGTTCTGTTTAAATGAATAAAACCTTGATGGTCATACACCCAATGAAAATAGTTTGTTGGATCTCGATCGTAGTGATACACATATTCATAATATTGATGCCAAAAGATGCAAAGTTAATAATGATAGTGCAACTTATTTGTGGACTGCCGTTTAGGTCATATCGGTTAAAGCGCATGAAGAAACTCCATCTTGATGGGTTTTGGAATCACTTGATTATGAATCGTTTGATGCTTGCGAACCGTGCCTTTTGGGCATGATAAGCTGAAACTCCGTTGTTGAACAATGGAGCGAGCAACAAACTTGTTGGAAATAATACATACTTGATGTATGCGATCCAATGAGTGTTGATGCCGTGGCAAGTATCATTATTTTCTGACCTTCACGGATGATTTGAGCAGATATGGATATGTCTACTTGATGAAACATAAGTCGAAATAGTTGAAAAGTTCAAAGAATTTCAGAGTGAAGTGGAAAATCATCGTAACAAGAAAATAAAGTTTTGCGATCTGATCGTGGAGATGAATATTTGAGTTGCAGTTTGGTCTTCAATTAAAACAAAGTGGAATAGTTTCACAGCTCCGCACATGGAACACCACAACATAATGGTGTGTAGAACATGTAACGCACTTCATTGGATATGGTGCGATCTATGATGTATCTTACCGATTTACCACTATCGTTTTGGGGTTATGCATTAGAGACAACTGCATTCACGTTTAATAGGCGCCATCTAAATCCGTTGAGATGACACCGTATGAACTATGGTTTAGCGATAAACCTAAGTATCGTTTCTTAAAGCTTGGAGTTGCGATGCTTATGAAAAGGTTTCAACACGATAGCTCGAACACAAATCGGAAGGTGCGTCTTCATAGAATACCCAAAGGTAACTATTGGGTACACCTTCTATCACGATCCGAAGGCAAGTTATTAGTTGCTAAGATGGATCCTTTCTAGAAAGAAGTTTCTCTCGAAAGAAGTGAGTGGGAGGAAAGTAGAACTTGATGAGGTAATTGTACCTTCTCCCATATTGGAAAGTAGTTCATCACAAATCAGTTCGATGATTCCTACACCAATTAGTGAGGAAGTTAGTGATGATGATCATGAAACTTGATCAAGTTGCTACCAAACCTCGTAGGTCTTCGAGTAAGATCCGCACAGTGGTATGGTAATCATGTTCGGAAGTCATGTTACTAGACCATGATGAACCTCGAACTATGAGGAAGCGATGATGAGCCGATTCATGAAATGGCTTGAGGCCATGAAATCTGAGATAGGATCCATGTGAGAACAAAGTATGGACTTTGATTGACTTGCTCGATGATCACAAGCCATGTTAAATAAATGGATCTTCAAGAGGAAGGCGGACGATAGTAGTGTTACTATCTACAAAGCTCGACTTGTCACAAAAGGTTTTCGACAAGTTCAAGGTGTTGACTACAATGAGATTTTCTCAAGCGTAGCGATGCTTAAGTCTGTCGAATCATGTTAGCAATTGCCACATTTTATGAAATTTGGCAAATGGATGTCAAAACTACATTTTAATGGATTTATTAAGGAAGAGTTGTATATGATGCAACAGAAGGTTTTCAATCCTAAAGGAGCTAACAAAATGTGCAAGCTCCATGATCCATCTATGGATGGTGCAAGCATCTCGAGTTGGAATACACACTTTGATAAGTTGATCAAAGCATATAGTTTTATACAGACTTGCGGTGAAGCCTGTATTTACAAGAAAGTGAGTGGGAGCACTACAACATTTACGATAAGTATTTGTGAATGACATATTGTTGATCGAAATGATGTAGAATTTTACGGATAGCATAAAGGAGTATTTGGAAGGACTTCTTTAAAGAAAGACATCAGTAAAGCTACTTACATATTGAGCATCAAGATCTATTGAGATAGATCAAGGCGGCGATAAGTTTTTCAATAAGTATATACCTTGTCAAGATTTTGAAGTAGTTCAAAATGGAGCAGTCGAAAAGTTCTTGCGTGTTGCAAAGGTGTGAAATTGAGTAAGACTCAAATCCGACCACGGAGAAAATAGAAAAGAGAATGAAAGTCATTCCCTATGCCTCGATCATAGGTTCTATAAAGTATGCTATGCTATGTACCAGACCTATTGTATACCTTGCTCTGTATTTGGCAGGAGTACAATAGTGATCTAGGGTAGATCCTTTGGACATTGGTCAAGAACATCCTTAGTGAGGACTAAGGAAATATTTCTCGATTATGGAGGTGATAAAAGAGCCCGTCGTAAGAGTTACATCGATGCAAGCTTTTACACTGATCGAGATAAGTCTCAATCTGGATACATATTGAAAGTGGAGCAATTAGCTAGAGTAGCTCGTGCGAGCATTGTAGACATAGAATATTTGCAAAAATACATACGACTCTGAATGTGAGACCCGTTGACTAAGATTCTCTCACGAGCAAAACATGATCATACCTTAATACTCTTGGGTGTTAATCACATAGCGATGTGAACTAGATTATTGACTCTAGTAAACCCTTTGGGTGCTGGTCACATGGCGATGTGAACTATGAGTGTTAATCACATAGGATGTGAATATTAGTGTTGAATCACATGATGATGTGAACTAGATTATTGACTCTAGTGCAAGTGGGAGGCTGAGGAAATATGCCTAGAGGCAATAATAAAGTTATTATTTATTTCCTTATTTCATGATAAATGTTTATTATTCATGCTAGAATTGTATTAACGGAAACATAATACATGTGTGAATACATAGACAAACATAGTGTCACTAGTATGCCTCTACTTGACTAGCTCGTCGAATCAAAGATGGTTAACTTTCCTAGCCATAGACATGATTTGTCATTTGATTAACGGGATCACATCATTAGGAGAATGATGTGATTGACAACCCATTCCGTTAGCCTAGAACTTGATCGTTTAGTATGTTGCTATTGCTTTCTTCATGACTTATACATGTTCACGTAACTATGAGATTATGCAACTCCGTTTACGGAGGAACACTTTAGGGCTACCAAGCGTCCTGCTAAGCTGGGTGATTATAAAGGAGTACTACGGTGTCTCCAAAGGTACATGTTGGGTTGGCGTATTTGAGATTAGGTTTTGTCACTCCGATTGTGGGAGGTATCTCTGGGCCCTCTCGGTAATGCACATCACTATAAGCCTTGCAAGCAATGTAGCTAATGAGTTAATTCGGAATGATGCATTCGTCGAGTAAAGGGACTTGCGTAGAGATTGAACTAGGTATTGGATACGAACGATGAATCTCGGGCAAATAATTACGATGACAAAGGGAACAACGTATGTTGTTATGCGGTTTGACCGATAAAGATCTTCGTAGAATATGTAGGACCAATATGGGCATCCAGGTTCCGCTATTGGTTATTGACCGAGAATAGTTCTAGGTCATGTCTACATAGTTCTCGAACCGTAGGTCCTTACCAACGTTACGATGGCGGTTTTATTATGAGTTTATGAGTTTTGATGTACCGAAGGGTTCAGAGTCCGGATGAGATCGGGGACATGCGAGGAGTCTCGAAATGGTCGAGGCGTAAAGATTGATATATTGGGCGACTATATTCGGACATCGGAAGGTTCAGTGATTCGAGTATTTTGATCGGAGAGTTACGGGAATACGTATTGGGCCTTATTGGGCCATACGGGAAAAGAAGAAAGGGCCTCAAGGGTGGCCCCTTCCTTGGTCTGGTCCGGTTGGGCTAGGGAGAGGCCCCCTTCCTTCCTTTCCTTTTCTCTTCCCTTTCCTTCTCCCTACTCCTACTACATGGAAGGGTTCCTAGTTGGACTAGGAAAGGAATCCTACTCCCGGTGGGAGTAGGACTCCCCTAAGGCGCGCCATAGAAGGCGGCCCTCCCTCCTCCACTCCTTTATATCGGGGCAGGGCACCCCATGGACACCAAGTTGATCTTGGATCGTTCCTTAGCGTGTCCGGTGCCCCCCTCCACCATATTCCACCTCGGTCATATCGTCGCGGAGTTTAAGAAGCCTGCGTAACATCATCATCGTCCTGCCGCCGTCGTCTTGGGAACTCATCCCGACACTTTCCTGGATGGTCAGGGATCGTCATCGAGCTGAGCGTGTCTGAACTTCGGAGGTGTCGTCCGTTCGGTGCTTGGATCGGTCGGATCGTGAAGGCGTCGACTACATCAACTGCGTTGTCATAGCGCTTCCGCTTACGGTCTCCAATGCGTGGACAATACTCTCCCTCTCGTGCTATGCCATCACCATGATCTTGCGTGTGCGTAGGAATTTTTGAAATTACTCGTTCCCCAATAGTGGCATTAGAGCCAGGTTTTATGCGTAGATGTCATATGCAGTAGAACACAAGTGAGTTGTGGGCGATACAATTCATCTGCTTACCGACATGTCATACTTTGGTTGGCGGTATTGTAAGATGGCGGCGGACCGACATACGTGTCGCTTCCGAGACTGGTTTCACCGCTACGAGCACTTTCGTTGCTTAAAGGTGGTGGCGGGTGTCATCTCTCTCACTTTAGTTGAACCGAGTGTGGCTCGCCCGGTCCTTGCGAAGTTAAAACAGCACCAACTTGACAAACTATCGTTGTGGTTTTGATGCGTAGGTAAACGGTTCTTGCTGCCGTAGCAGCCACGTAAAACTTGCAACAACAAAGTAGAGGGCGTCTAACTTGTTTTGCGGGGCATGTTGTGATGTGATATGGTCAAAGGCGTGATGAGACATAAGTTGTTGTATGAGATGATCATGTTTTGTTAAAGTTATCGACAATGGCGAAGCCTTATGGTTGTCTCTTTATTGAATAAGATGCAAGCGCCAAATAATTGCTTACTTTATCGCTGTCGATAGCAATAGTTCAAAAGCAATAGTTGGCGAGGCGACCATGTGAACACATTGATATAGATCAAGATGATGGAGATCATGGTGTCATGCGGTGGATGGAAATCATGGCGATGCTTTGGAGATGGAGATCAAAGGCACAAGATGATGATGGCCATATCATGTCACATATTTTGATTGCATGTGATGTTTATCTTATACATCTTATTCTGCTTTGATTGCGGTAGCATTATAAGATGATCTCTCACTAAAATTATCAAAGTGTTCTCCCGGTATGCACGTTCGAAAGTTCTTCGTCTTTGAGACACCCGTGATGATGGTGTGATAGGCTCTACGTTCAAATACAGCGGGTGCAAACAGTTCCGGAATACTCGAGTTAAACTTGGAGCCTAGCATATAGAGTATGGCCTCGGAACACGGAGACCGAAAGGTCGGCGTGAATCATATAGTAGATATGATCAACATAGTGATGTTCACCATTGAAACTACTCCATCTCCGTGATGATGGGACATGGTTTGTTGATATGGATCACGTAATCACTTAGAAGATTAGGGATATCTATCTAAGTGGGGTTCTTAAGTAATATGATTAATTGGACTTAAATTTATCATGAACTTAGTCTGGTAGTATTTTGCAAATTATGTTGTAGATCAATAGCTCCGTTGTTGCTTCCCTATGTTTGTTGCTTTCATATGTTTATTTTAATATGTTCCTAGAAAGCGTGTTGAAAGATGTTAGTAGCAATGATGCGGATTGGATCCGTGATCGAGGTTTATCCTCATTGCTGCCTGAAGAATTATGTTCTTGATGCACGCTAGGTACGACCTATTGCGAGGCGGATCGGGCGTTATGAGCGTTTGGCTAGCTCAATATGATGACTACTTGGTAGTTTAGTGCACCATGCTTAACAGCTTAGAATCGGGACTTCAAAGGCGTTTTGAGCGTCATGGACCATATGAGATGTTCGGAATTGAAGTTAATATTTCAAGCAAATACCGAGGTTGAGAGGTATGAAGTCTCCAACAAGTTCTATAGCTAAAGGATGGAGAAGAATCGCTCAACTAGTGAGCAAGTGCTCGATTATGCAGGTACTACAATCGCTTGAATCAAGTGGGAGTTAATCTTCCGGATAAGATAGTGATTAATAGAATTCTCTAGTCACCATCACCAAGTTAGTAGAACTTCGTGATGAACTATAGTATGCAAAGGATGGCCAGCGATTCGAGCTCTTCGTGATGTTGAAATCGGCGTAGGTAGAAATCAAGAAAAGAGCATCAAGTGTTGATGATTGACAAGACCACTAGTTTCAAGAGAATGGCAAAGGGAAGAAAGGGAACTTCAAGTAGAATGACAAGCAAGTTGTCACTCCTGAAGAAGCCCAAACTGAACCTAAAGCACAAGGCGGAGTGCTTCTCGCCAAAGGAAATGGTCCTTTGAGTGGAACTACTCCAAATATTTGGTGGATAAGAAGGATGGCAAAGTGAACAAGGTATATTTGATATCGGGTTATTGATGTGTGCTTTACTAGTGTTTATAGTAGCCCCAGTATTTGATACTTGTTGGTTGCTAAGATTAGTAACTCAACAGAATTCTGAGAATAAACAAAGACTAGTTGAAGGGGAAGTGACGATGAGTGTTGGAAGTAGTTCCAAGATTGATATGATCATCATGCACCTCCTATACTTCGGGATTAGTGATAAACCTAAATAAATGTTATTTGGCGTTTCGTTGAGCATGAATATGATTTGATCATGTTCATTTGTCTGATTATTCATTTAAAATCGGAGAATAATTGTTGTTTGTTTAAATGAATAAAACCTTGATGGTCATACACCCAATGAAAATAGTTTGTTGGATCTCGATCGTAGTGATACACATATTCATAATATTGATGCCAAAAGATGCAAAGTTAATAATGATAGTGCAACTTATTTGTGGCCTTGCCGTTTGGTCATATCGATTGTAAAGCGCATGAAGAAACTCCATCTTGATGGGTTTTGGAATCACTTGATTATGAATCGTTTGATGCTTGGAACCGTGCCTTTTGGGCATGATAAGCTGAAACTCCGTTGTTGGAACAATGGAGCGAGCAACAAACTTGTTGGAAATAATACATCTGATGTATGCGATCCAATGAGTGTTGATGCCGTGGCAAATATCATTATTTTCGACCTTCACGGATGATTTGAGCGATATGGATATGTCTACTTGATGAAACATAAGTCGAAATAGTTGAAAAGTTCAAAAATTTCAGTGAAGTGGAAAATCATCGTAACAAGAAAATAAAGTTTTTGCGATCGATCATGGAGATGAATATTTGAGTTGAGTTTGGTCTTCAATTAAAACAAAGTGGAATAGTTTCACAGCTCACGCCCATGGAACACCACAACATAATGGTGTGTCCGAACATTGCTTGCACTTCATTGGATATGTGCGATCTATGATGTATCTTCGGATTTACCACTATCGTTTTGGGGTTATGCATTAGAGACAAGCGCATTCACGTTTAATAAGGCGCCATCTAAATCCGTTGAGATGACACCGTATGAACTATGGTTTAGCGATAAACCTAAGCGTGTTCTACTGTGCACATGACATCAACGCATAAACGGCTCGATACCCTTGTTGGGGCGTAGTAATTTCAAAAATTCTTCCTCGATCACGCAAGACCATGGTGATGGCATAGCGGAGAGGGGAGATGTCTCCGTGCCTGTGAACCCGGCGAGCGTTAAAACAAGCGGTTGATGTATCTGCGTCTCACGATCCGACCGATCCAAGCACGAGCGTCGGCACCTCCAGTTACGCACGTTCATTTCGATGGCGATCCCGGACTCGATCCGGCAAAGTGTCGGGGATGAGTTCCGTCGACCGACGGCGTGGTGGCGATGTTGATGCTCCACCGGCGGGGCTTCGCCTAAGCTCATGACGATATGACTTCTCGGGCGGGCTTCGCCTAAGCTCATGACGATATGACCGAAGTGGAATATGGTGGAAGGGCACCTTGCGGCTAAGGAAAGATCCGTAGATCAACTTTGTGTCTTGGGGTGCCCCCCGTATATAAAGGAGACAAGGGGAGGTGGCGGCCCTAGGGGCCCGGGAGGTCCTACTCCCAGGTAGGACTCCCCCTTCTCCTAGTTGGACTAGGATTGGAGGGGAAGAGGGAAGGCGCCGCCCCCTTCCTTGTCCTATTGGACTAGAGGGGGGGCGCAGCCCCTGGCCTGCCCTTCCTCTTCTCCCATGGCCCATTAAGGCCCATAGACTTCCCGGGGGTTCGGTAACCTCCGGTACTCCGTAAAATCCGATTTCACGGAACACTTCGAAGTCAAACATAGGCTTCCAATATATCAATCTTTATGTCTCGACCATTTGAGACTCCTCGTCATGTCCGTGATCACATGGGACTCGAACAACCTTGTTGCATCAATACTTATAAACTCATTATGAGCGCACGAGCGTTAGCGTGCGGACCCTCGGGTTCGAGAACTATTAGACATGACCTAGAACCATTCTCGGTCAAAACCAATAGCGGAACCGGATGCCCATATTGGTTCCTACATATTCTCGAAGATCTTTATCGGTCGAACCGCAAACGACATCGTTGTTCCCTTTGTCATCGGTATTTACCCGAGATTGATCGTCGGCATCCTATTTAACTGTTATTCTCTTTACCGTTCCGTAATACATCATCCACAACTAACTCATTAGTTGTAATGCTTAAGGCTTAAGTGATGTGCATTAGAAAGGCACGGAGATACCTCTCCGACAATCGGAGAAAAACCTAATCTCGAAATCGCCAACCCAACAAGTACCTTTGGAGACCCTTAACTCCTTTATAATCACCCGATTCGTTGTGCGTTTGGTAGTACCAAAGTGTTCCTCCGTGCGGGGTTGCATAATCTCATAGTTAGAGAACATGTATGGGTCATGAAGAAAGCATTAACATACTAAGCGATCAAGTGTTAAGCTAACGGAATGGGTCATGTCAATCAGATCATTCAACTAATGATGTGACCTTGTTAATCAAATAACAACTCCTTGTTCATGGTTGGAAACATAACCATCTTTGATTAACAAGCTAGTCAAATAGAGGCATACTAGTGACATCTTGTTTGTCTATATATTCACACATGTATTATGTTTCGGTTAATACAATTCTAGCATGAATAATAAACATTTATCATGATATGGAAATAAATAATAACTTTTTATTGCCTCTAGGGCATATTTCCTTGATCTCCCACTTGCACTAGAGTCAATAATCTAGATTACAAAGTAATGATCCTTACACCCATGGGTCTTGGTCTGATCATGTTTTGCTCGTGGAAGAGGCTTAGTCAGCGGGTGCAACATTAGATCCGTATGTATTTTCAAATCTCTATGTCTCCCCTTGGACTTGGTCCCGAATGGAATTAGCGTCTCTTGATGTGCTTGGTCCTCTTGTGAAATCTGGATTCCTTTGCCAAGGCAATTGCACGTATTTCAGGAAGATCTTCATCGGTCCCGATACTAGGTATGACACCTAGATGGAAATGAACTCTTTTCGGACTCCTTCATTGCTGCCAAGCCTCGACTCCGCTTCACATGTAGATCCCCGACGGCCTTTGTTTAGGCACCGCGACTCCGTTTAATAAAAACACTATCCGGTTTGCGATTTAGAATCGTCCGGATGGTGTCCTTTCGGCGTAACCATTCGACTAGCTCTTTGTCACCTCCATATCTGAAAACATATCCTTAGTCCTTTTCGGTATTTCGGATGTTCTTGACGCTTCGATGATCCACCTGGATTACTTTGGTACCTTCTGCCAAGCTTACAGCTAAGCATCGTCGGTCTGGTACCACATTGCCATGATAGAGCCTATGGCTGAAGCATAGGGAACATCTTTCATTTTCTCTCTATCTTTGCGTGGTGGGGCATTGAGTCGACTCAATCTTACACCTTTAACAAGGTAAAAAACCTTTCTTGCCGATCCATTTTGAACTTTTCAAAACTTTATCAAGGTATGTGCTTTGTGAAAGTCAATCAAGCGTCTTGATCTATCTCTATAGATCTTGATGCCCAATATTAAAGCTTCACGGGTCTTTCATTGAAAACTTTTATTCAAGTATCCTTTTATGCTATCCGAAATTCTATATCATTTCCAATCAATAATATCGTCCACATAATATTAGAAATGTCTGAGCTCCCACTCACTTTCTTGTAAAGGCTTCTCCAAAAGTCTCAAACCCATATCTTTGATCACATTATCAAAGCGTTTATTCCTCAAGAGGTTGCGGACCATAAATTGATATTTGGAGCTTGCACACTTTGTTAGCACCTTTTGGATCGAAAAACCTTCGGTTGCATCATATACAACTCTTCTTCTAGAAATCCATTCAATAATGCAGTTTTACATCCATTTGCCAAATTTCATAATCATAAAATCCATCCTAACATGATTAGACAGACTTAAGCATCGCTTCTGGTGAGAAAGTCTCATCGTAGTCAACTCCTTGAACTTGTCGAAAACCTTTTGCAACAAGTCGAGCTTTGTAAACATTACATTACCATCGGCTGGTCTTCTTCTTAAAGATCCATTTATTTTCAATGGCTTGCCGATCGTCGGCAAGTCAACCAAAATCCATACTTTGTTCTCATACATGGATCCCATCTCAGTTTCATGGCTTCCGGCCATTTTGGAATCTGGGCTCACCATCGCTTCTTCATAGTTTGTAGGTTCGCCATGGTCAAGTAACATGACTTCGAAATAAGATTACCGTACCACTCGTGCGTATTTTACTCTAGTTGACCTCGAGGTTTAGCAACTTGAACTTCATGATCATCATCATTAGTTTCCTCACTAATTGGTGTAGTTTCCAGGAACCATTTCTTGTGATGAACTACTTTCCAATAAGGGAGCGAAGATTATCTCATCAAGTTCTACTTTCCTCCCTCCTTCTTTGAGAAAACTCCTTCTCTAGAAAGGACCCTTCAACAAAATCTTGCTTCAGATCTGTGATAGAAGGTGTACCCACATCTCCTTTGGGTATCCTATGAAGACACATTTTTCGATTTGGGTTCGAGCTTATCGGTTGAAGTTTCTTTACATAAACCCAGCCCCAAACTTTAAAAGGACAACTTTGGTTTCTTGCCAAACCCACATAGGCGGCGTTCAGCGTTTTGGGGTTGTCCTATTCAACGTGAATCGGGTCTCTAAAGCATAACCCCAAAATGATAGCGGTAAATGGAAATAGACATCATAGATCGCACCATATCTAGTAAATCGATTCTGATTCGGACACACCATTTCTGTGGTGTTCGGGTGGCGTGATTTTGACTTTCCACATTGTTTCAAATGTAAACCAAACTCGTAACTAAAATATTCTCCTCCACGATCGGATCTGAAACTTTATTTTCTTTTCGATGATTTTCACTTCACTCAAATTCTTTGAACTTTTCAACGTTTGATTTGTGTTTCATTAAGTAGATATACCCATATTCCTTAAATCATCGTGAAGGTGAAAAATACGATACCCGGCGTGCCTCAACATTCATTGGACCACAAACATCGGTATTATGATTTCCAACAAATCGTTGCTCGCTCCATAGTTGGAGAACGGCGTTTTGGTCATCTTGCCCATGAGGCGGGTTCATGTACCAAGTGATTCATAATCAAGTGATTCGAAGCCCAGGTTGGAGTTTCTTCATCGTTTTACCCGATATGACCTAAGGGGTTCCACAAATAAGTTGCACTATCATTATCAACTCGCATCTTTTGGCTTCAACATTATGAATATGTTATCACTCTTGTGAGATTCAACAAGAATAGACCATTCTTCAAGGGTGCATGACCATAAAGATATTACTCATATAAATAGAACAGCCATTATTCTCGATTTAAATGAATAACCGTCTTGCATTAAACAAGATCCGATATAATGTTCTGCTCCCGGCACCAAATAACAATTATTTAGGTCTAAAACTAATCCCGGGTAGATGTAGAGGTAGCGTGCGACCCGATCACATTGACTTTGGAACCATTTCCCACCGTCACCTCGTCCTTTGCGGTCTTTCGTTATTGTAGTCCTGTTTGAGTTGCAAATATTAGCAGAACCGATATCAAATACCAGTCCTCGAGCTCGGTAAGGTAACATCAATCATGTATATCACATATACCTTTGTTCACCTTGCCATCCTTTTTATCCGCCAAATACTTGGGGCAGTTCCCTTCCGATTCGGTGCTTGCGGTAAAACACTCATTTAGGGCTTAGGTCCGGACTTGGGTTTCTTCTCTTGATCAAACTTTCTTCTTTTTTGAATTCCTTCTTCTTCCCTTTGCCCTTTTCTTGAAACTAGTGGTCTTGTTGACCATCAACACTTGATGCTCTTTCTTGATTTCTACCTCCGGCTTTTAATCGGAAAAGCTCGAAATTTCTTAGTCATCCCTTGCATATTATAGTTCATCCGAAGCTCTTGTAGCTTGGTGGCGTGATTGGAAGTTCATTGACACTATCATCGGAAGATTAACCCCAGGCTGAATTAAGTGATTGTTATACCCGGAATTTTGAGTATGGCTCCTTGGAAACTATTCTCCTCCATCTTGCAGCTATAGAACTTATTGGAGACTTCATATCTCTCAATCCGGGCATTTGCTTGAAATATTAACTTCCTTGGAACATCTCATATGCTCCATGGCGTTCAAGCGTCGTTGAAGACCGGTTCTAAGCCGTAAAGCATGGCACCGAACTATAAGTAGTCATCAGCTACCTTTGCAGGCGTTCATAACCGGCTCGGCATCTGCAGCGAACTGTCCCGGGGGTGCTTCGGGGCGTAATTTTACGTGCAGCAATGAGGATAATCCTCAAATTCGGACCCGGTCCGTGTAATTGCTACCATCATCTTTCAACTTTGCTTTCTCAAAGGGCATTAAAATTCAACGGAACAACAACCGGAGCCATCTATCTACGTAAACATAGACAAGCAAAATACTATCGGGCACTAAGTTCATGATAAATTTAAGTTCAATTAATCATATTAAAAAACTCCCCTTAGGCGGACATCTCTCTAGTCATCTAAGTGATCCGTGATCAAATCAACTAAACCATGTCCGATCATCCGTGAGGCGGAGTAGTTTCAATGGTGAACATCACTATGTTGATCATATCTACTATATGATTCACTTCGACCTTCCGGTCTCCGTGTTCGAGGCCATATCTTTATGCTAGGCTCGTCAAGTTTAACCTTTGAGTATTCTGCGTGTGCAAATGTTTTCACCCGTTGTGATGGACGTGAACTTATCACACCCGATCATCACGTGGGTGGGTATTAAAATTTTCAACTTTGCATACTGGGAGAACACTTCTTGATAATTTTAGTGAGAGATCATCTTATAATGCTACCGTCAAACAAAGCAAGATAAGATGCATAAAGGATAAACATCACATGCAATCAATATAAGTGATATGATATGGTCATCATCATCTTGTGCTTGTGATCTCCATCCGGGCCGTCATGAATCACCATAAATCCGGTAGCGACACCTTGATCTCCATCGTAGCATCGTTGTCGTTCGCCAACTATTGCTTCTCGACTATCGCTACTCCTTAGTGATAAAGTAAAAGCAATTACATGGCGTTGCATTTCATACAAAACCGACAACCATATCTCCGCCGTTGCCGATAACTTCGGTTACAAAACATGATCATCTCATACAATAAAATATAGCATCCGTCTTGACCACATCACATCACATCATGCCCTGCAAAACAAGTTAGGCGTCCTCTACTTTGTTGTTGCAAGTTTTACGTGGCTGCTACGGGCTGAGCAAGAACCGTTCTTACCTCGCATCAAAACCACAGCGATACTTCGTCAAATAGACTCGTTTTAACCTTCTCAAGGACGCGGGCGTACTTCGATTCAACTAAAGTGAGAGAGCAGACACCCGCCGGTCACCTTTAAGCACGAGTGCTCGGGCGGTGAAACCAGTCTCGCGTAAGCGTCTGGCGTAATGTCGGTCCGGGCGCTTCATCTCACAATACCGCTGAACCAAAGTATGACATGCTGGTAGGTAGTATGACTTGTATCGCCCACAACTCACTTGTGTTCTACTCGTGCATATGACATCAACGCATAAAACCAGGCTCGGATGCCTTGTTGGGGAGCGTAGTAATTTCAAAAATTTTCCTCGATCACACAAGACCATGGTGATGGCATAGCGAGAGGGAGAAGTGTCCGTCCGTACCCTCGTACCGGCGGGCGTTATAACAAGCGGTTGATGTAGTCGTCGTCTTCACGATCCGACCGATCCAAGCACCGAGCGTCGGCACCTCCGAGTTACGCACCGTTCAGCTCGATGGCGATCCCGGACTCCGATCCAGCAAAGTGTCGGGATGAGTTCCGTCGACCTGACGGCGTGGTGGCGATGTTGATGCTCCACCGGGGGCTTCGCCTAAGCTCATGACGATATGACTTCTCCGGTGCGGGGCTTCGCTAAGCTCATGACGATATGACGAAGTGGAATATGGTGGAAGGGCACCGCTGCGGCTAAGGAAGATCCGTAGATCAACTTGTGTGTCATGGGGTGCCCCTGCCCCGTATATAAAGGAGCCAAGGGGTGCGGCCAGCCTTGGGAGGCGCGCTGGAGGTCCTACTCCACGGAGTAGGACTCCCCCTCTCTAGTTGGATTAGGATTGGAGGAGGGGAAGAGGGAAGGCGCCCCCTCTCCTGTCCTATTCGGACTAGAGGGGGAGGCGGCAGCCCACGCCGGCCCTTCCTCTTCTCTCTTATGGCCCATTAAGGCCCATAGACCTCCGGGGTTCCGGTAACCTCCGGTACTCCGTAAATTCCGATTTCACTCGGAACACTTCGATGTCAAATGTAGGCTTCAATATATCAATCTTTATGTCTCGACCATTTGAGACTCCTCGTCATGTCCGTGATCACATCGGGACTCGAACAACCTTGGTGCATCAATACTTATAAACTCATAATGAGCTGTCATCGAAGCGTTAAGCGTGCGGACCCTACGGGTTCGAGAACTATGTAGACATGACCTAGAACCATTCTCGGTCAATAACCAATAGCGGAACCTGGATGCCCATATTGGTTCTTACATATTCTCTGAAGATCTTTATCGGTCAAACCGCATAACGACATCGTTGTTCCCTTTGTCATCGGTATGTTACTTACGAGATTCGATCGTCGGCATCCAATACCTAGTTCAATCTCGTTGCGGTAAGTCTCTTTACTCGTTCGTAATACATCATCTCACAACTAACTCATTAGTTGTAATGCTTCAAGGCTTAAGTGATGTGTATTACGAGAAGGCCTAGAGATACCTCTCGACAATCGGAGTGACAAAACCTAATCTCAAATCGCCAACCCAACAAGTACCTTTGGAGACACTGTAGTACTCCTTTATAATCACCCGATTACGTTGTGACGTTTGGTAGTACCAAAGTGTTCCTCCGGTGGCAGGAGTTGCATAATCTCATAGTTATAGGAACATGTATGGGTCATGAAGAAAGCATTAACATACTAAGCGATCAAGTGTTAAGCTAACGGAATGGGTCATGTCAATCAGATCATTCAACTAATGATGTGACCTTGTTAAT